>JAVYIG010013383.1:0-47780 GCA_035222895.1 Strongylocentrotus droebachiensis
ATTGTATGACTCTGTGATGAATGTGCTTGTTCTTCAGACTTCCAATCAATAGTACTGCCCCCTTCCCCTATATATAGTGAAAACAAACACAATTTTCTAGATTATGACTTCTGCTAATCCGACAGACAAATATTCGCCAATCCTTATCTCAAAATCATCGTCACGTGAAGATTATCACAGTGGATTTAGATTCCAGGGGGCAATCCACTTTGATAAGAAAAACCCCCAATTGATGGACATGACGTTTTACAGGATCCATCATGCTCTTACCAATGCTAGTATTAAATAAAATCCAATTTCACAGCCATATTCATTATTCAACCAATGTACATAACATGAACATCTGTCGCCTTCTCGGAAGACCACAAATCGATTTGCGGAATTAACCAAAAAAAAAACACCTTGCACCACAGGAAGTGGTATTACCAAGATTTGCGCAAATATGGCTTTGAATAATATCGTTACTTGTTGGAAATTCAACAAATGAATGTTAAATTTGTATCTCTGTGAGTGCATTATGACACAACCATTACTATCGAATAAACAAAACAGTGAAATTAGATAGCTATTAATAGGTCGTACGATGAAAAAATGTTTAATGTGCCTTTAATTTGTTTTTGCAATCATCTTTTTAATTAATGAAATGAACAAGGCAGGATACCGCAAACTCAGAAATGTACCGAAATTCTTTATGACAAAACGCGATACCCCAAAAGGGGGGGGGGGGGGGGGGGGGCAACGAAGAAAGCTTTATTGCTCTCTTTCGTTTCCAACTATCAAAATGCATCAATACTATTTTTGAACATGTTTATAAATTGTTAGTTTCCTATCGGGGATTTAGTTGGCTATTTAAATGACGCTTTGCAAGTTGCATCATATTTCACTCCGACTTTCTAAACCTCCCCCCTCCACTCCCTCCTTACCTCCCTCCACGCCCCTCCTTATCCCCCTTTCATGTTCATCCAAGGAAAGCAACGGTCCTTTAACCATTGTCCCATGGCTTCGACGAAAGCAGATAGGCTTTTTGTTCCAGACCTATTAAAAGTAGTATACCGTCGCTTTTCAAAAGCTATATCCCAAAATAAAAATCGCGTGGGATAGTGCTATTCTTATGAACAAGAGAGCTCCCATCATAAAAAGAAAAGCCGCTGTGAATTATCCTAAATGAAGAGGGTTTATTAGTGACAGGGGCGCGGTGCGATCTGACTGGTGTCTCCAAGCTCAATTCCTAAAGCCAAAGATCTTTTATGCTTCTGACTGAATTGGTACTGAAGAGTCAGATTGACATCATTACACCTATGGCACCTAGTATACTCTCTTCTATATATACCTACAAATATACCGTCTTTTTCTATAGCATTGCAAACTCACTATTCACAGAATATAGTTGAATGAAAGCTTCAGAGTATTTTTTGAAAATAATAAGGACTTACCTGAAAGGTGTATTGTGCGGTAAAAGAAATTCCAGATAGCTGTAAAGAATTAGTACTTTAAAGATTGACATTTTAAAGGGAAATCATTATAAGAAGGGGGAAAAAAGCCAAACGGCATTGTTTAATTTACTCATTTGAAAACTAATTATTCGTTCTTTTGCTGTTTTATTTGAAGAAAAAAACCCCGTTTCATTCCATACTGAGCGTTACACTTCATTCCTTAGACATGTATTGTGCCAGTATTACTTTAACCTGTAAAGTAGATTTGCAAATATAAAGGTATCAAAATGCGTTCTTGCAAGTAGCTCTCCCAAATTTTCTCCACCAAGCATTTTTGCGTCATTAATCTCGCCATGAAGTAAAAAAAAAATATAGAATTTCTTCTTGGGTAAAATAGAGCAAACTTTTATTGGGGTCGGTAACCGGTTAGAGGTGCTAAATTAGTCACGGCAAAGAGATAAGTTTTCAAGAAAGTTGCGACATTTCTACTTTATCATGTAACATCCGTATCATCACTCTGAATAAATTCGATAAGGCAGGGTTGAGTAATATGTACTTTATTATTCAATCATTCACGTGAAAAGAAAAGAAAAGTTCACGATGTTCATCACACATGTTGCGCTACAGCACAGGCAACATTCGCTATTAACTTTTGTCAAAGTTAAACCAAGAAACAAACCTTTGCAACCTTTGCAAAACATATATATATCAGTATGGCACATTAAGAAATATAATGACTAAAATTATAAGCAGTTTGAAGCAATTGGAATTCGAAATACTTTATAGCTTTTAAGTAGGCATATTCATTCACATTAAACATAGGGTCTGCGAACTTCCTTCACGTAATATATTGGCTTAGAAAACAATAATTATGCAAGAAATATAAAAGACGTCCCTTTCGTAACGTGCCTAGACAATTTAATGTGCTCTTTCTTCCTTTCTGCAGAGTCATCTTCTTTAACTAGGATAAATCATTTATAAACATGTTTTGATAATGGTATGGTATTGTCTTGTAACCTTCCTCTCTTTCAACTTTCATTGTCCGATTACAATGAGGTTAGTCTACTATTCAGACAGAAGGATTTCCCACTCCCTCAATGGCATATCATGATTCTTGCAAAAAGAATGTATTTCGTTAAATATATATGGTTAGCGTTGATAGTAGGATTGTGGTTTGGTTTTAGCCAAGGGTTAGGGACTTATTGGGTTACTGTTAAAGTTTGGAATTAGGCTCGGGACCATTACCATTATAAAATGTGTGAAAATGTTTCGTAGAAGTATATATTACACGCAACACAAAATGAGTCATTAGAGATAAATACAATATAGATCAATAAAGACCACACAAATAACATCATCCAAAGTTACAAGAAGATGCATCAGAAACGGGGATTTTGAACTACTCTTTGAAGCCAGACTACTATGGAGTTGTGAGTGAAATGCTCAGGAAAATGGGTTGAGATCCGATTACTTTCATTTTCTTCGTCGATTGTTGTATACGGAACAAACAGGAAGGCCTATATATTACCACCTTTCTCCTATACCCTCATCCATTCATTTCTCATATGACGGTAACTTAAAGCGAATCACACTTGTGTACTAAAGTCCACACCGTCTTGCTTTTGACAAGTTTGAAATCAAACCCATTCTTTGTTGGATCAATTTATTCCACTTTGGGGGCCGTCTTATTCAATTCGTTCTTTCTATAGTCCGAACTCTGAAGTAGTAGATTCCAGTGAGATCTCCCTCGAAAATTCGAATCCATTATACATTTTAATTGGCTGCATGTGAGACACACGCATAATGCTGTTTATCGAGTATTTCTTTCACATGCTCTAACATTGTTTAAAGGTAAAGACCAGTTATGGTCATGCGATTGCATTGTGAAAGAAACGTTGTGGAATCGATCAGAAAAGGTCGATCATCTAGCATCTAGCATCTGCAAGGTTCTGGAATCATCAAAATGATAAGAAATTTGGCTCATTCTTCGTAAAGTTACAAGCACTATACACAGAAAGATGTATATGGGACTACCCTATCTCTCTCGCCAGACCATGAGAGAAATAAATTTACCAAATATATGAATTAGTAGGCGGTTTCCCGGCAAATTTGTTATCATCATGTATTAGTCAAAACATATTCTTTCACATGATTGGTAATGAGAGCTTCCATTTCATTTTTTGAAATTGGGGCGTTGCCAATACTGGTCTTTACCTTTAATACCATGAAAATACTTTCCTCCTCCATTGTTCCGACTCGTTGATGACTATCATTAGCCTATAAATGGTCCAAAGTATAAGAACACCAGAGGAGATCGTTTATTTGTTCACAGGCAATCAATTTTCCATCTTTCTATTGTACTTATTGTATCCGAAAAATTAGGTTATCTATTTCTTATCTTTAATGGGTCACATTTCCAGATTATTCATCATCTTATTCATAAACAAACTTGTACACGTGATCAGATGAGGAACAATGGAAAGAAAGAAAATGTAGGCCCTCCTGAGATAAAGATCATTGTTACACGATGTAAGTGTTTATAAATGGCTCCTTGATTGCTGCGATTGTGTTAGGATCTTTATGTTATAATATTTACTTTCATCCATGTATTCTTTCATTCATTCATTCAATCGGTCATTCATTCATTTATTAATTTATTCAATCTTTCATTCATTCATCCATTCATCAATCCTTTTATGTTTTCATCAATTCATTCATTTATTCATCCATTCATTCATTCATTCATTTATTCATGTATTCATTCATTCATTCATTCAATCGGTCATTCATTCATTTATTCATTTATTCAATCTTTCATTCACCTCTTCATTCATTCATTCATTCATTCACTTCATTTATTCATCCATTAATTCATGTATTCATCCATTCAATCTTTCATTCACCTCTTCATGCATTCATTCATTTCATTTATTCATCCATTCATTCATGTATTCATCCATTCATTCATTTATCCATTCATTCATTCTTTAATTTATTCATCCATAATTCATCCATTCAATTATTCATCCATTGATTCATTCAAAATAAGACATAATGTTTTATATTTTTGAACCCAGTTTTTGTTTTCTCCGCACTATTTTAGGCAACGGTTGATTTCTCCCGTCTTTTAATAACAAGGCAATGAAAATTTATGTTATCAAATATCAATATCAGTTTTAGGGTAAATGATCAGGCATATTTTGAGCGAAGCCAACATAGTGAGAGCGGACCAATTTTTATTTTCTGACTTTTGAAATCCTACTTGCCATTTCGTATGAAACTGATCCCTTAAACAGTGTCAAAGTTCAATGTAAGATCTATTTTTGGATTTACGACCCGACCTAGACCCTTAGAGACGATATTTTCATCATGTGACCGAACGAAATTAGACACTTTGGATTTATCCCACTTTTCAAGTTTCACTTTTTTTTTAAACGCACAGTCCCGGATTTATTCCCTTCAAAACATGTCAAATTAAGAATGGTTTATAGCCCTACATGTAGCTTTTGAAAACACTTTGTGACCTGTGCGCCCACGGGTTCAAGAATCATGTTTCGATATTATAATAAGGCATGTATGGATTCTATATCACGTACGGTCGCGTTGTACATATCGCAAATATCTAACTCGGGTAATTTCTATATCTTGCTGAGAAAATGTACTGTGTTTTATTTTATATTTTAAAAAATTGTATGAAGTAATAAATAACAGACTGTGTTCTATATACGGTCCTGAAATGCGCTATAGAAGAAAGATGGACCTTTCATTGTTACACTGTTTTAAGCCCCCCAAATAATTGTCCATAATATTTCATTCTAATATCGTAAACAACTTGATCACGTCTTCTCATCTGTATCTATTTCCTTTCCAGCTAATAACACTGTTTATTTGAGTCAAGTAGTTCACAACTTCACAGTGAGTATGTTACTGCGGTCATTCACAGACAATCATACATCAAGAAATGCAACTTTCAAAGTAAAATTTTACAATGTACTCAGGTTTACTTGATCTTTTGAAATTCGAAAAACAAGGGAGCAACATGAATGAATTTGCGATTTCGACAAACTATCGAAAGGTGATTGTACTTTTTCAATTGATAACTAACTAAAATATAAATTACCAATACAGTGATAGGAAGTTAACGGAAATTGTACTATCTGGAATTTACTATTACTCGAACTGAGGACGGTATCAGTGTGGGTGTGCGTGTGGGTGTGTCTTGTTACAGCATACATTGACTACGGAGTTCACGGTTAGGCTGATAACCGAATCTGAATTCGATCCATGTGATAATGTGCCATATTATGCTCTTTAATAAATGGCTACCTGACTGCAAAATGTCACTGAATTTACATTCTGTCTTGTAATGGAGTTTGTTCACTGACTGCCTTTAAACTCCACCAACACCTGTCAAAATAGACGACCCAGTTTCCTCTCTTTTCGGCGGTTTTCCTGTCCTTCAACTCTAGCCTTAATTGGCCTGTTGAAGTGATTGTTTAAAAGAGAAAACAGTAATTAAAAAACAGTGTTGATTCGTTCATTTTCTTTGTTGGAATATTACATCATTTGAGTAGCTCCAATTTCAGAATATATCAACATTGAATGAATAGTTGAATACTTTTCAATTCTATTTTATGTTCGGTATATACCGCTTTGGGATTCCAATGGCTGATGAGTGCCTCCTCTTCACGATTATTTCTTTCTTCCTTTTCATCTGTAAGACTTTAGTCATCGACGTCTCTCAATATGAGAGTATAGACTAGATTTAGTTTTTAGTAATCACTTTATATGAGAAATGGGAAACGAAATATTAGTTTGTATGATAAATATGAGGAAACTAATTGATCTTTGCAAGTCTGCCTGAGCCTGGCTGAGGTTTGTTAGACCTATATGCTAAAAAAACTGGAAGTGGAACATGCGGCGACTCTTCTTGTCACGATGGCCAAGTTCCTCCAAGTTCTATTCTATTCTTTAATTGAGTCCAGGAAATGCAAAGGTGATTAGTAATTAGCCGATTAGAGTTTACAGCATGACAAATGCAATATGCTTATCCGGCTAATGTGTAGCAGTGTCAGTCCACCTGTTGCCATTTTGGGCTCTTCCGCGAGCAAAGTGCAAATGACCCGCTAGATATTTTCCTAGCCGCCATAGTGCACCATTATAAAGGTTCTCTCTGATTCGAAAAAAAATAGGTGTGTTTCTTCCAGGAACTTTCAAATCATTCTCTTATGGATGCAAACAACACTCCTAGCTGTAAACAGGGAGGTGACTCCTTGCTGTAAACGACACCATAAAGGATTGTATGATGTCGTTTACAGCTAGGACTGTTGGTATCCATAAGAGAATGGTTTGGAAGTTCCTGGACCAAAACACACGTTTTTTCGAATCAGTGAAAACAATGTAACATTGAACAGATGATTTTGTTTTGTTTTAAAACTTTAATTTCACATATTTATTGAAAAGCGAGGTAATGTCAAGTGGTTCAAAGTGTACTTTGCTTTTGAATATTGGCAAAGCACATAGAGTAGAGTTTACAGTAGTGTATATCCCGGTCCAGGCTCCAAAATCACTTTCGTCTTCCATGTTGTCTCATTTCCCTATTTCACATATAGCTGATTTGAGATTCACAGTTCCTTAGACCTCTCTATTTTCTCATCATTGTTTCTTTTTTCCAACTGTCCATGACCTTTTGAAATATAGACTATCATGATAAAGGGTTGTGGATATTGTCTGCTTTCCGTTTTCCGCTCAAAAAATTCAGTTCACCCCAATAAATCCGCCATGGTATACAGAGAGGGTTGAAAGTACCTTGACAAAAGTACAGAAAGGTTGAACCCAGTCATATCTGGTAAATTCAAGTACATAATATTTGCTCACAATAAAAATAAAATCGTGGAATGAAACCAGTAACGGATATTGATCACCATACATGGGATCGGAGGCATCAATATGTTGCATAATAGTCGGTTGCTGACCTCCTGTAAACAGATAAACAAACTGAAGCGATGAAAATAGATAATTATGTATTCATGCGGTATTCATGAGGTAAATCGAATTTCCATTATGTCTTAAAATTGTTCGTACGGCGTTCGTAGCAGTTCGGATAGCATTTGTGAACGAGGCTTTACGTCCTCTGTTCGCCCTAGATGACCAGGTGTCCTGTATGTTGCGAGAGGCTTCCTTGCATGACATTGTAAATTATGTGACATCTTTGACCGCTGCTAATTATAATGGATTAGTGCCTGGGAGGAAAAAGAGTGCACAAAGATTGTGAGGCGGCTGAGGCCTCACCCTAGGACCCCGCCCTTCATACGTTAGTGCTCATTTTTCTCCGGTGACAATTATTTTGGTCCTTGCTTTATATTTTGTCATGAACATGGGGTTAGGGTTGCTATGTGGGTTTTAGGTTAGGTTTAGGGTTTAGGTACGATGCCTGGTCCAGGGTTGAAGTCCAGAAATGACCCACGTAGGATTGACGGCGGAGCATGTGACGTACTGCCAATAATATTTTTTTTGATGACCCATTTAATGGTGTCCTGTACATAGCTTTGTTGCAGCTAGGAATTGTAAGTCCGTTCCCAGTGGAAGCAAGAGGCTTGTATGCACATTGCATTAATTGCATTTGAAGAGGGCCTTAATTACTCGACCATCAAAATACGACATGGCTCCAACCCCACGGCCCCACCCTTGTAATGTGTGTTCGTGGCAATCCATTGTTGATATTCAGCACCGTGGAACGCCTGTCGCATCTTCGAGCGGTCTCAAAGTAATCTTCAGAATCACAAAGAAAGTACAGTCGAAAACAACAATGGCTTCCTTTAGCTCTAAACAATAGCATGTTCAAGTTGTGTATTGAATATGACCTAACCCAGAAGAGACATGACTGAGGTTCATAGCAAGTCGATCCATGGGCATTGGCACGGACAATGACCTCCTGTCAAGCCAGCCAGGTCTCAACTAAACTATTAGATATGACATGATAACATACTAGTACTTCTTGTTATAATCATGACGTAACTCCATCCAAAGTATCACTTGAAATTTACATGACAAAAAACACCGAACAAACAAGCAAACACAAAACGGTTTCTTTAACAGAATTTTGTGGGTATATGTTTGCATTTTCACTAAGTTCATGTACAGTGCTTTTCGATGCACACACGGTAAAGAAAGAAATACCAAAGGTGGTCGACACACTTTCATGTTTTTAGTTTTAAGGGAAGAATTAGCTAGGTAGGTCATTCCTGGATGTTTTGGTTAATATAGTAAATTATCGCTCTGGCAATTTTGGGAGTTTAGACTGGGGATTCAAACGTCAAACGGAACAGAATGAGACAATAGCTGAGAAGGAAATTTGTGAATCTCATGCTGATAATGTTTTCATGACATGAACATGCATGGTCATCATTTGCATGTGAATGTTGGCCTACCGCTGTGCATTACTGTGCATGACGCCAAAAGGTAGACAGGAATGGAGTCCAGGGGGAGGGGAGGGGGGGGGGGGGGGGCACAAAAGCCTTGTGTACCCAAACATAATATTTTACCCTGCAATAATGGAGAACTTATTTTTGTTTTTTGAAATATTTTAGATCAAAATTCTCACTTACAAAATAGATTAGAAGGTTTGCATATTGGTGAAGCTTAAAGATGAAGAAGTTATTAAAGGGGCACGTTCCCGCCAGTGTATTTATCGGAACATGCCATCTGCGTAAGAGCCATTCTGTTAGTGTCAATAGGCAGTTATAGCACCGTCCGCCAGCGCGTACGTATTTTGGACGCCCTCTGGAATACGGGGAACATGCCCCTTTAACAACTTTTTGCGTCCAAATTGACCTATAATTATTATTTGTGTGTGTGTGTGCAAACGCTTTCTTTCGTGTAGAGTATAAGTAGACTCTTAAATTGTATGAATGGTTTAAATTAATATTGGTCTTTCGTGCTAATTACTCTCGTCCCCGCTTCTTTTTTCCTTTTCACACTAATCGTCGCTGTTTTCACGAAGTGACGGTAGTGAAAAAAAATTGCATTCACTTTGCGTTACGATTTTCCTCACTACCGTCACTTCGTGAAAAGTCTCACCTGTAATGCATGACCTGTTCTAGGCCTATTGTTCTAAAAGAGATTTCCTTCCTGCATTACGGTGCATTACAAAACTGATAAGTTGTTAGAACGATTACTATGTGAGCTGAGCCAGTTGCAAACCTACATCCCTCAGGCTCTATGCAGGTAGCCTTTAACAATTATAGCTCTAGCTTACAAAATAAGTGCATATAATTATATAGGTACGCCGACCAGGGGAGGTGGGAGGACACAAAATGGTGTAAATAATATAGCGCATACTGTCTGATATCGTTCAGCTCATATTATTAACGAGGTGTAGGCCTATATTATTTATAGCAATCATATTATAAAAAGAAACATGTTTTCCTTGTCCGACATGGAGCGTGGAATGTATGGGACTTTACCTAATTTCAGCTTGCCGACTGCTCTGAAGGTGACTTTGAAAGTTTTGTTTTTGCTAAAACTGAAAGCGTTTGTATTTCATATCTGCGTGTGTATCAATTTCTTTTGAACGTTCCATCAGGGAGTTGTGAGTTTTTTCTTCTTTCATGCATATTCTGCATGGAGCAGCGTACAACCTGCCAAGTTGCTCTGAAGGTGACTTTGAGACGAACCCGTATAATTTGGCATGTAATGAATTACGATCAGCTGTGCGTGTGTATGTTTGCGCTGTGGCTTATCATTGTTGAATGGGCTCCCAGATCCCTCAGCGTTCAGTCATAATTTACGAAGAGGAAAAATTGGAGGAAATAACAACAACCTGATCGAAACGAGTACGAGTTCATGTACAAGACAGAACGACTCAATCCACTAACGACATTTCCTGTTGGGGCTCGATTGGAGGGGGGGGGGGGGGGTGGTTATATATGTGATATGATTGAGACATGATAAGTATGATGATAACATTATAGAGACATGCATACATATGAACAAAATAAAGGATTGGAGAAGAGAGGGAGAGAATATGAAAGAAACAGATAGATTGTGAAAAAGACAAAGACGTAGGGGAATCGGACAGAAAATGGGGAGGGGGGAGGGTCGCGGTAGGGAATCGGACAGAGCTAGGTGTGGGGAGGGGGGGGGGGGGGGGTCGCGTAGGGTACACGCAGTGAGAGAGAAAATAATAGGGAGAAGAGGGAGGGAGAGAGAAGTGAAGAGAAGAGAATTGTATAGAGGGAGACAGAGAGAGAGAGAGGGGGACAGAGTGATAAAGAGAAAGACAGACAGACAGACTAGCTGATAAGGGAGTGTGAAAGCATGAGCTTTAATACTACTTATAAAGTAGGTCCACGGAGAGAGAGAGAGAGAGAGAGAGAGTGTTTGTGTGTGTGAAAGATAGAGAGAGGAATAGAGAGAGAATTATATACATACATAAGGAACTAATATGACGCATACAAGTAGAATATTGCATTACAATTCCACAATGTAGATAAGAAAGAAATGAGGTTTGCTTGAAGAGGAAGGAAACTCGGTAAGATAAAATTCGGTATTTAATGTGTGTAACAATTTAAGACAATAAGAAACGAGAATACAGGAAACGCCCTAAAAGAAATCTTTTTGATCAACGCTCACTATCCTATCTTACCTTTAAACTCAGTTCGATGACTTTCTCTTTCGCTTTCTTTTTCCTGCATGGTAAATATTGTCCTGTTGCAAAAAGAAGTTAATTTACATGCATATGATACCCTAGCAATGATAAAGATATTGTACATGATAATTTTGAATACAACATTTATCATCGTAATGCTGACGATGTGATGATGAATGATGATGATGTTGTTGATGATAAACTGCATTTATATCGCATTGTATTAATTTCGCCTCGCTGCCCCGATGAGGCGCTAGAGCATTCGAAGAAGTTCTTTGTACCGATTACCCATTTACTGAATTTGGGTAGAGTGTGGATACTGGCTAATGTTGATAAATGTCTTGTGAAATAACATAAACGCCGTGGCGGGTTTTGAACTTGTAAACTTGTGATCCACAGTGCGCCAGAAATGATACCCCTGTGAAATTTATAGTAGCAATGAAATAAAGCATTTTAATTCCGTCTTTTCCGACAAGCAACCAAGCGAAATAAAGAGAAAACGTCAATTAGGGTAATTAGATTTTAATGATATTTGTTTAATACTCATTAATTCTCTATTAAATGAACAAAAAGAAGATAAAAAGGGGGACCTAAAAGGACCAAACCCCCGTGGTCCCGTCTGGTTCCGTCTATGTGATGAATAATTTAAAGTAAAATCGCACGTTTAAATCTCATCTCTCATTTCTTTTTATTTTCCGCATACAGGATGGATAGGATCAGTGGCCTTCGGGATAATGTTCGCAGCATCGCCGATCTCGACCGGTCTCTTCAAGCGTTTCGGACATCGTAAGGTCGCCGTAGTTGGCGTCATCCTGTGCAGCGCTGGCCTCCTTCTCTCGGCCGCCGTACCTAACCCCTACTGGCTCTTCGTCACCTACAGTCTTCTCTTTGGTGTAGGCAGCAACTTCATTGACAACACATCACTCAACTTGGTCGGGACGTACTTCCCGAGGAAGAACAGCGCCCGTGCCTCCTGTTTCGCCACACTCGGATGGAGTATAGGTCAGTATAAATTATTCCCCTTTCCTCTCATTCCTTTAAATCAAATATTAAAATAAGTATTCCGTCGATTTCTCTAAAACTAAAAACTTTCCCACCTTGTTAAAATAATAACGGCCGCTTTTGCGGTATGACACTTAGTCGAGTGTAGATCTGGCAAAATCTGGCAAAAAGTTTGTAGTAACTTTTTGAATGGGTATGACAGCCTTCATTGTAAATCATAATAAACATGTTTAGATGTCCTTAAAAAAATGAACAATTAATTTTCTTTGGCAAATAAATCATGACGTCAGGCAAAGCAGGAGATAAAGTATCATGCAAAACTATAGATTCTACATCTGACGATACTTCGAAGTAAGATTAATTTTAGTGAGAATACAAGAAAGAAATAGTTATGGGATTTTAGTGGGGAAATGAAGTCAAAACTTGTTCCTAACTCGTCAAAAGGTCACATACCATTAACTTGAACGAAAATACTCACTTTTCCACCTACTTTTGTGTTTGTTGTTACAGGTTCACTTACTTTGAATCCCGCCGTCGAGATTCTGTGCGAGAAATTCGGGTGGCGTAAAACCTTCATCATCCTCGGCTGTTGCCTCTTAGTTCATGGGCTCCTCTGCGCTTGCCTCTTCAGAAAGAAGGTCGACTACGTTGAAATTTCCATCTCTGAAGAGGAAGACGCAGACGACAAGGAAGAATACTACAATGATGACGAGATCAACACGGTCGACGACAATGTATTCAAATCACAGACCAATGGGTATATCCCCGTAAAAGGAAGCTTCCAACTTGGCGAACCCGTTCTCCTCAGCACGCAGTTGTCAACCATCGACGAATCCGCACTCAGTAACGAGAATATCAACCAAAATTGTCACACAGGAACGGCACCAGTAACGAGAAAAGAGAGTGTGACATTCGCGCCTACAACTCAGCTACCGAACGATGGGGAAGAAGGGCTCCAGCGAAACGATAGCAACTTATCACAACTGTCAAGTAACGGCTCAAGAAGCAGCGGGTCGAAGGGACGCCAGGGAAGCAGCAACTCAGGGAAGAATGATCAGAATGGAAGACGGGAGAGCTCCATCACAAGGAAAGACAGCACAGGCAAGATGAGGAGAAACAGTTCCATGAACAGACGGGACAGCATTGTTAGTTTTATCAGAAGAGACAGCACATGGTCAAGGAAAGACAGTATAAGGATTGCTGTACCAGACAACACGCCAAAGCACACAACGAAACAGTATATCAAGGCTTTCTTGCACACCATGAAGGCGCCTGGTATCTTGTTATGGGGCTTGGCCAACATTCTTATGAACATGTCACTCATCTTTCCTTTTGTTAATTTTGTAAGTATGAGAAGTATGTCTTTTCCTCTACACTGTCAACATAATATGGTTTACATACAGACTGTCATGATAATCGTTATCTTGCCAAGAGCTTTAGGATTTCATTATTGGGGATTGATTCTTTTGAAATACTGAATGATGTGTTTAAAAATCATAGTTCGGCATTTGTGTCTTTACGCATGGTATGGTTTTCAGGCCTTGAGATGTGGCCATACATAATTTTGTTATCCAGAGGGTGTTCCTGCATTGCTTATAATAACTGAATTGAAACTAGGTTTAAAACATCCTGCATACTTCATATTGAAAGGCCTAATATGTGTTCTTTTTGTAGAACTATTATTGATGCAATGTTTCTATGATAGGAAATCTACATCATACTAAACACGTGCCAAAAAATATCCGTATGATTTTTTTTCTTCCCTGGAGTGATGTATTGAAACTCAAAAATGAATCTATCCTTGAAAGTATTCTCTTAATTTTTTCTACAGATAAAATATATGGAAACGATAGGCATCCCATCATCAAAGGGAGTCCATGTTCTAATGGTCTTCGGGTTGTCGGATATGGTCGGCCGTGGTAGTTCGGCCATGTTCGGAGATTATATCCCTTTCCACACCGTGTACGTATACCCGATTTGCAACCTCATCATGGGTGCTGTGACGATGTGTCTTCTAGTCATTGACACCATACCTGGACTTTATGGCTACGCTATAGGTAAGTTCAGGCTGATGCCAAGTTGCTCCAGCAACATGTGCTCTGGGCTTTTGTCAAACACATAGGCCTGCATTATACAAAAATTCAAACGACACTGCGCTTAAGGTTTAATTCAATATATTGAAGTCTGAACGAAAGTTGTCTAACTTCTTGGTTAAATGTAATTTTAAACTCATCGGCGGGTTAAATTGTATTTGGAGAAAACAGACCATAGGGATAGGACCTGGGTTGGGATTGTGTTTTACATTGGCTTTAGGGTTTAGGGTTTGTTAAACGTATAGTATTGGGCCCTGTGTCGAAGTCAGGTATGTTTATTATCATGGGTTGTATCTTGTTCAAAAATGTTTTTGTCATAGAATTTATAGATTCAAATCTGACAATCCGTGTAGTATACTCTTGCTAACTCCCTTTTTTTTCTTCTGATGTTGTCAATTGAAGATTTTTGTTAAGAACATTAAAGAACTTCCTCCGTTGGCTTTGCTGCTTTCCATTGCTGGTACTCTTTTTAAAAGGGTAATTATTGTCCGCCTAATTCCCGAATCAATGATTCAACTCACTTTTAAAACTGCTTTTTGATTCCTTCTTGTATGTCACAGTTGTGGGTACGCTGACGGGAATTGTGAATAGCATGCTGCTCAAAGTATCAATGGATCTTTTCGGTCACAAGCTATTAGCAGAGGCATGGACATGGACTCTACTGTCCGCTGGGATCGGTATTACATTCGGCCCTTCAATAGCAGGTTAGTAAACCCGTCACTCTGCATGTTAGAAGAAAGTTCTAATGATTTGTAGTCTGGTGTAATGCTGGTAATGACAATGTACCTTTTAGGGACGACCTCTGATACTCTACCTGGCTTTGGTGATGAATTAGACCTTAAACAAAATGGAAACACTCTTGTTTCATTCCGTGCAATTTGTCCGTTACGACATACGACTTTTATTCATATTAAAAAAGGAAAGTATCTTCAGATGGCTATTGAAAAACCACGAATCAATGGTCATATCAAGAGACTCTTTATTTCTAGATGAAATGAAATTGATAAAATTCAAATGTCATATGGGACACATTGCATGGAACCATCCACTGCAACCACAAACATTTTGAACATATTCAAAGTGTTCTCATGCTCTCACACCCTTTACTGCAACTTGCGAGTTATTCTAAGCTGCGATCATTTGTTTCCAGAGTTTCTGCGGGTTGTGCCGGGCTAACTAATGGTCCAAAGCCACATCAGACTCGGCAAAGTATGAGCACTTATGTATTAGATCTTAGGGTACCCACTATCCCTTCAGAAGATAGAAGTGTATTTAAACACATTCCACTGTTCTCTTTAACATTGGGAAAGGAAATAGAAGAAAATGTACATTAAAATGGAGTGCACATGGATGCTTTTTGAAAAAATCCATGTAAGGAAAGAGGGGGAAAATGGGGGAAAAAAAGTTTGGGGTCTATCTAGCATTGAGGTGATTAACTCGCTATCAGCCACGATTGATCTGTCACACTATTGTTATCAAGTGACCTTTGGTATCATGTGACACACCTCCTTCTTATCAGACACACCTCCACCTTATTGTTTGCATTGGGTTTGGATCATAGCCAATGTGACGTCGTAACTAGGCTATCGTGACGAGACAAATATGCCACAGCAAGAATCGACATTTCCCTATCGTATTTGGTGTCGACATTCCTTTTGTTTCTTAACAAAACTTTCTGATTTAAATGTGGGTCGCTGCAGCTCTACACTTTCAGTTTCTTTGTAATGTTTATATTTTGCTTATCGTATTATCTTCCAACACATCAGTGTAAAAGTTAAGGCTAATTCCTACTTTGATATCCTTTAGAACTATTTTGTAACCCCGAGAGAAAGAGGGACTTGATGTGGATTTGAATTTTTTTCATATACTTTTGTTGAGGCTTTTACAACGTAATTCCCGCCGGACCCCAATCTCCCTTTGTACAATGTTCTTCAATTTCCCATACCGCATTTCCCATGGTTTCTGAACAAATTATGATGGGGCAGATCTATGCTACTTTGTACCGTACGTTACGGACCACATGACAAAAGATAGATTAAGATGATAGATCTGTTAGAGTTTAGATCAGTCATAATTAAATCCAAAGGGAAATGACACCTCTGATGTAATTCTATGTTTGAAACACACCTTATAATTATGAGACACATTATGATCAAGGCCGCCAAACTGCGAAATACCAGTTCTTTCCAACGTCATTAATTTTCTACTATAGTTCTTTTATCGTCTAATTCTGAGCAAGATTCTATTTTTGGCGCAGTGCTTAAAATTTTCCTCTACCTTTGCTCCTGTCGTATCAGCACTTGAAGAACAATATCGGGTAATCAATTTCCAATCGCTATTGTTACAATAATTTACTGACAATGGTAGGTCCATGGTTCAACGCTGTCGGGGAATCCGAAGAACAGGTTTCGTCCTGAATTGATGATAAATTGTAACACGTGGTTGGTCATTAACACGATATAGTTCCAAAGATTACCAGTGTATGGGTCAAGAGCTATGATCATGATACCATGGTTAGAACACTCAACTGAGTGGTGTTCAAACAGAAATGTGGCGAACAAACATCTGTTTTCGCTTTGATGACACTTAGCGTAAACTGTCCTTGTCTGAATCAAATTCACGAAGGGCACTTTTCAGTCACGTTGCCGCACACCTGAATAGCATAATACGGCAAGTCCAAGGTCTTGTGGGTTACTTACTGTCCCGTGTGTTAAGCCCACCGCACCCAATACGATTTTCCTGCGATCTTCGGATTTTTGACTAAATTGCAATTACATACATAAATCGAAACAAACATCACCTTTCTGATTTAGGTTCTAAAAAATTATAAGAAAACTAACAACCGGAATGGGCTTCAAATCGTAGACGATCGCACTTCCGAGATGACGTCACTACGATTCTAAGCAGGTTTAGATTCAAATCATCGATCATTAAGATTATATAAGTTTGCATTTTCATATCAAATGCTATTGCAATTTTTTCAGTATCGGATCGCAGTCAGGTCGTTTAGTGTGCGGTACACCAACTAAAGAAATTCTCACGTGTCAATTTCCTTCTTAAAACTTGCGATTAGATTGCTGTGTATGTCTTCATTATTTTAAAAGTGTCTTTTCTTTTTGTTTCGACATCTCAGGTGCATCATACGATTTAACGCAATCCTTCGATGTCGCCTTCTACATCGGCGGCGGTATCTACATACTAGCAGCTGTCGTCACCCTCTCTATCCCCTTAGTCCAGAGGTGGAAAAAATGGGTACCAGAGAAGCAGAGCAAACCAGGACTCGACGCCCTGCCCGAAGATGCCATCCCCGAGAACCTGAGGCGGCTTTCCATTAAGCCATTGGAAGACTCGAAGGCGAAAGCGGAACTGCATAAACAGCAGACGGAAGAGCTTGAAAAGAGTGCGAAACGGCTGGAGGAGAGACTGACCGTTGTTTAGATGACTCCTTGACTGTGTTGTTTTATGATACATCTGTGCGGGGACAGCGAATGAGCGCTCTGAGAAACCTCACCCGATCGAAGCGCTTTCGCATATCTACCACCGTCTCTCTCACTTCGTCTTTTCTTTATTCACGAACAACTCGCCAAAGTTTGTCGCAATATTTATGCTATCCTGTTGGTTGTATATATTGTATCATAGTGAGAGAAAGAAACGAAAATAAGCCAATCAAGAATAAGAGCAGTCTTGAATAATGCCTCATTTTCATGATGCCTTTTTATCGACATTTTCTCGTGGTATTTAATTAAGAGCACAAAAAAGGGGTTTTATTTAACCCCATGCTATCTGTAATTTTTTGGCAGATACAACAATGTGTGTGTGTAGAATTCCGTTGACATTTCAAATGCTTTTATAAAAGATGGGCCTTAAAATGAAAATTGCGTCCGTCTCGGTCTGGTTTTGTTCTAGAAGCAGATGTGGCCTAAAATGGAGATGATCATGCAATTGATTATTGTAATCACTATGTAATATATATTGTGTAGATTATATATAAGCAGCGAAAGTTATATTCTTCCTCGGCTATATTCAAACCAATGCTTGGGGATTATATTTAAATTGTAAATA
This sequence comes from Strongylocentrotus droebachiensis, assembly GCA_035222895.1. NCBI lineage: Eukaryota > Metazoa > Echinodermata > Echinoidea > Camarodonta > Strongylocentrotidae > Strongylocentrotus > Strongylocentrotus droebachiensis. The sequence goes on from JAVYIG010013383.1 coordinate 18,240, forward strand.
AATTACAAATCAAAGAATATCGCTAATGTATAAACAAGTATGCAAGTGTCCGAAAGTGGGTCATTTACAATGATTATGCTTTATCATATTGATCTACGAAAGATAATTCTCAGTTTAAAATTGAGCTCCTTTTGAAAACGGATTGCAATTGTTTTTGAACTAATTTTGCCTTACACATGATGCTCTGCTTTAAAAAAAAAATGTTTTACTCTGAGAATTCCTTCTTCATGTTTTCAGCCGTCACCATAAAACCGCATCATTGTAATGCCAAGGTCGCACAAAAATTGAGTGCTCATTGCGATTACCGTAATTAAGACACAGTGATTAAGTTAAGCAGCGTTCTCAGGAAGTCCTCATGGAGACCAAGCGTCGGCCATAATCACCGGCACTGCGACTACTTGTCCTTCTCCAAAAGGACGCCGAATCAAGAAAACTCTTCTACAAGGTGTGAAGATCTAAAAAAAAAAAAAGCGCATTGCGACCTAGACGGTGCCGTTGCGTTTTATCAGATTTTCCTAAGACGCTGTAGGCATATGTAATGCCAGAACGCCAAAGTAATGGTCGGGCCCTTCTCAAAGTCTTTAACGACTGCATGGGCAGAAATGTGATGGAGTTATTTAAAGAAGTCATATCTTGAGTTTGCATGCTAGGCTTGTGCGCTACTGTGCCTCGGGATTTATACATCACAAGGAAGATGATAAAATAGCAAATGTTTAAATCAAGATGTTAGTCCCTCCCCCTTTTTTATTCAGCAAGAATTTTATTTTGTCAAGCAAATGAAGTATAAACAAGGACTTCATGATACTAGAAAAAAAGCAAAGTCTACCCCCCCCCCCATCCAGTTTTTGGCAGAGAATATTTCATTTTTGCGCATTATTCTGTGCATCGTTCATAGTTTTTTGTCCTGTCATGTAACTGTCACGGTGGATTTTTCTTCTCTTTTAAAATCTCGATTTGTTGTTGGACAAACACTGTGAATCATGTGTTTTTGTGTATAAACCTTCTGTGAGATATATACTTTAATCATCATTTCCAGTATTGTAGACATAATATTTAAATGTTCATTGTATAGGCGCACACTATTATATCTTGCACTTTCCCTCAAAGAAAAAATCCACTCAATATAAGAGATTATAGATAATACAAAGTCAATGTATGTAGTATTTATTGTGGTTTAGTTTTTATTATTCCGTTCAGTACCGTAGAAATGTCCTATTGATGTTAATAAGACTTGTGATTAGAATATTTTCATATATGTCTTGCCACTATTAGCAGATTACAATTTATATCATAATTCCCCAAAATTGTGATCGTTGAGCATACCATTTGATAAAAAAACTAAACTTTCCATTCGTTCTCTGTTTTCGTTTTTTCTCTCTCTCATCTGATAGAAACTTGTGTCAACTCGAAGTTACTTTAATAAAACGTTAATGGAGCAAATTATTACTATAATTATGAAAATTAGATTAGGATTTCTTCCATTATTTCCCTGCGGGTCGTTATGCAGAATGTTCAGTATTTTCATACATTTTTGAAGTTTTGTTTAAAAGCTGATAATGTCATATATGCGCATTAAAGCGAAGGGCTCATTCAGTTGAACAGATTTTAATAAACCAACGGATGTATTTGTATGTAGATTTAAGCTAGATCTTCGAATGATATTATTGTATGGATTTGACGAGTACCATACATCAACATAATTGCTTTCAGTGAAAATATAGATGCAAACAGACCGGACTATCTACATCTGAACATAAGTACCCATTTTAGCGTTCCATTATTATCATATACAAAATTCAATTTACCAGAGTGAATGAAAACAAAGATACAATACTGATGTTTATTACGTTCGTCACGGACTTGACCTTTCAGAAAATTAGCCCCCGGCGTTTTCAGATTATTTGAAATGTGAAGGCCTCTTCCATGGCACCTATAATTACACTACAAGTAATTATGTATATCTTTCTATCTGTTATGAGATACGGTAGAATACATGTTACATAATGAAATGCTGTTATGTCGAGCAAAATTCAGGTTACCCTTTGTACCATTATATCAAACACGTGCCCTAGCAAGGATACCTCTCATGTCGTATGTGTCACGTGTTGCAATGGCGTTAATATCGAGTATGTGTATCGTGTGTATAGCGAGTTAATTTTGTGAGTGATTGCTTATGTTAATACTGGGCAGGTCCTGTGATGAAAGACCATTCTCTCTCTTTCTCTCTCTTTCTCTCTACCTCTCTCTCCCTCTCTCTCTCCATCTCTCTCCGTCTCTCCCTCCTTCGCTCCCTTCCACTCTCTCTTCTCTACGTAATATATTGAGTTAAATTATTGTTCATATTTGTTCATCATTATTGTGAATTGCTTATCAAAGAACAATAATATAGTCAAACACCTCAATACATAATAACTCATTATTATTATATAATAATGATTTTTATTTTTAAATAACGGTAGATATTTTTCGTGGCAAGCGTTGCAAAAGTATTATGTAACATGCAAAACATGGTATTATATCAGTCAGTCTGTCTGAAGTTGTATGACCGGTAATAATACGTGTCTTGTGAGTACACCACATTGTATAGTATTCCGCTAGACAGGTTTCAAATAAACAATATTTGGCTTAAATATACTTGGGGACGCTGTGTAGAAGCACAGTGATTGTAAAACAGTAATTATAATAATAGTCAACGTTTCTTCATTATCATGTTACATAATATAATGTTGATTCATGTTGATTATGTACATGAAATGAAATGTACATAATTATGTCTAGTGTTTAGCAATTTCCTGACAAAATAGTGCCTTGACTTGTGGCCGATCTGTTAAGTAGCTTATGTTCCGTATTATGGTACATGACTATGACCGTACTATACTTATTTTATTCTTGATATGTCGATATTATGTGAATACTCGTTTAAAAAACATCATAATTTACTTCTTTCATGAGAAAGAAAACAATAAAAATTAAAAAATCAAATTAAAAAAAAAAACGTGTTCGTGTCATATTTTGTTTCTTGCCTACTGGTTTTGGAAACTTTCGTTTTTTGATATTCAATACCCCCCGAGAAAAAAAGGTAAACCCATTTGTTGTATCTTTGTGTACATATCCCCCATTAAAAAAAAAAAGATATCTAGACATTTTGAAACAAAACTGCATTAACAATTTCCGTTTTAAAAAGGTTTTTTATTCAACATTTTCAAGTGAAAAACATCAGTTCAAAAGAGACCCAAATTCGGAGCACAGTCCGGCATACAAATTGTAATAATTTGATATAAGTTTTTTAAAAGCCACTTTTGTAATGTTACCAAATTGAATCTTTACGTCTTTGTTCAGTGTCTTGATGGGAAAATTTCATTCATCTGTTGAAAATAATTATCGTATTTCAATAGTCAGAATGTGAATTGCATGTATTAGTTATTGTTAAGGTAGGACAACATTATGGCTTGCCTACTTAAGTTAACGGAATACATGCAATTTTCATTCTGACTATTGAAATACAATTATTTGTAACGAGGCGCTTCACAAAGGCATATGCATCAATGTGATTACATTATTAAAATGAACTAGTTAATTATAAGCTACTTCGGAGATGCTATCTGCGCATGGGCAGATAAAGGTCAGCTGTAAAAAAAAAAAAACAACTGTAAAACCATTCGAGACATGTGTTGGATACGTGCCGGATACGTGTTCGTGACAGTTATGTAATCATTATTCATTTATGCACTTACGGTACATTCTAGATACACAGGTGGAATAATTCTTTTCAAGTGGTCAAACAAAAGGTATTCACAAAGCCCCTCCGCACTTTGACAGTGATTATTCTAAATGCACAAAGTGGGACTTCTCCGTGTTTAAAAGACCTGTAGCTATTTTGGAGCCATAAGTGTTGTGCAAGTGCTATCTCCGAAGAAGGGGACTTGAAATAAGGGGGTGAGGTTAGCATTTTAAATCAAATTACTGCCTTATACAATTTGTGTTTTCACAGCTTGACGTGGTGAAACGATTTTAATAGTTTTAAAAGATGCCCTCTACGTTCATACACGAGCCGTACTTTTCAGTCGCCTTTTTTGTTACACCAATATTTTTCGTGAACCCTTTCTTTTGTAGTTGTATAAATAATCGATATCAGTGCAAACGTGTGGCTGTATTTTCTAGAAGGTCAATAACACTCGACCAACTCGGGATTTCAGTCTGCATACATTTGTAAAAATTAGTGAGGACTAGTGAACATTTTGTTTGTTTTGTTGGGGGGGGGGGGGGTCTCGACCCCCCCCCCCCCCCCCCTTGAGCGCCAGGGGAGGGGATCCATCTAAAAAATTAATGTAAAATTAACGTGTTTTTACCTTTAGGGGAGGGGGCCCGGGCCCCCGGGCCCCCCTGGATCCGCCACTGCTGAGACTCATGAAGCTCAGGGGTTTTAGGCATTACATTACGGTCAGATGAGAATCCAGGGGGCAGAGCCCACGCAAGCTCAGGGGTTTTAGGCATTTTATTTAAGGTCAGATGAGCATATTTTGATACCTCATTTTGTGACATCAGCAGGTCACTATTCTTTCTTTCTTTCTATTTCTCTTCAACATACTTTTGCGAAAACAAGTGGGGTGGGGGGGGGGGGGGGGCTCAAGCCCCGCGACAGCGCTATTCCCAAGGTCCTGACACTTAGGCTTCTAAATAAGCATACTTTTTGTCTCACTGTAATGTTAGGGAATTTTTTCATTGTCCAACAAACGCAAAAGAAACTATAATTTACAAAAAAGTGAAAAAATATCACGGACAATCATGTCATTTCAGCAACATTTGTAAATCACTGGTATCGAATTAGAAATAAACCACGTTTGAATTATATGGCGGGGAACTGCCCCCCCCCCCCCCACCAGTACGCAAGTGACTATATCACGGTGATCCCAGCGGAATGCAGATATTCTACAAAATTTACCAGTAAATTTTGAAGGATATTATGTGAGGGAGCGTAGCGACCGAGCGAGAAGAATTTTGGATTTTTATTTGTCTAAACGCTGCACTCTTGGGCCCTCCATAGCCTAACTGTTGCATTCTTCATTCGGTGTTTGTTATACATTTTCTTTTCGCACTTTATCAAATTTTCCAGGGGGAACGATCTCCCCCCCCCCCCCCGTACCCCCCGGGATCGCCGCCCCTGCAAGACAGTGACACGTAAGTCGCAGCCGGTAGATGTATCGTCTGTATAAATTTTTCTTTGAGGTACCAGGTCGGCTCTCTGAGATACACCAATCGTGAACCGGCCCATTTCTGTGGTCTCCGATACCAAGTCACCGCGTTTGGTTATCTGTCTAAAGACTTTCCTTCTGTCCGTTTTCGAATAAATTATACTGTTTTGTATTTTAGCGTAAAGTCAATTGGCGACCGAGCGGAAAATTTCGAAAATGATTCACTCTTCAAGATGCCAGCCAGATTTATTTTGAATGATGGCATGAACAATCTAAAATTGATACAGGGGGCCGTTGAGGCATCAACAAAATTGATTCTACCACCACCTCCTCCTCCCCCTCTCCCTCTCCACCGCTTCTGGCGTCTGTAATGAATGTTGGAATTTTTAATACCCCACCTTCTTCTCTTGACTCATGATGCTAATACAAAAGACCAGTGCAATTCAAAATGGTGTTTATTAAAGCGATCGCATCTTGCAATTAACAGTGTAATTATGCACATTGTAACATTTATTAAAAAGAAATACAAACTTGAATGGATAATTGACATTAAAAATCAACCATAACAATTCATGGGCCTACATTTAATTGTTCTGTAATGTCCATGATTATAAATGTAAATGGTTAATAGATGAATGGTCGTAAAACAACAAAATATTCATCGTTGTCAGCGTAAGTAGATTTAATTTCTAGTATCATTTAGTCATTGAGGTTGAATAAACACAAAAGACAAATTTGGACTGGCAATCGTATTAGAGAATTAGCTGGCTTACACCGCTCACTTCTTTCAGTATACAGTACTTTAGTTCTGTACTGTGCCCAAAACAAGTATTTTACCTCGGTTTTAGCCGAGCAGCTCAAGCGTCTAATGAACTTTTTTCTATCAGTTACACATTTACCTCACCTGGGTGAAGAGTGGCAAATGTTGACTGTTTTTTTTTCTCCACAGGACAAAACTCGAACCCCGTACCGTATGATCCACGGTCTAGTGACTGTAGTATTGATGAAGATTACGAGAGTGAAAAGGATAATGATAAAGTATTCAGTTTCGCAATCGTAGTTATTAATATTAAGTATATTTCACTCATATTTGGTTGAATAATTCTTTATCAAGTCTACGCACTTACGGATATGCAAAAACCACTTGCTGGGGGCAGCATCAAACTTGTAGGCCTGTAACGTTTATCTTACAGCTTGTCACCGATAGATACTTTGTGGCTGCTTTTCGCATCTTCACATCACTGATGATCAGAACACCAACTTTGCATAACCACAGCGTCGGAATATCATACGCAAATACAACTGCCTTATAGCTCACATTGTCTGGCTGAAAGAAGAAAATACAAGTAATTATGCTCACGTCACTATGTCAGTTACAGTTGTGCATTCTTTATGTAGTTGTCATTTTGGAAAACGTGCTAACCAATCGAACCTTTATCAAATGCACAAGGTAGTCTGCTTCTTGCAAGCAAATGTAAAAATCCTTAGGTTTACATGTAGATATATGTGAACTTCAGCCTAGGAAATACGCCGTAGAAATTGATAAAATCTTAGGGTTCAGATGAAGATACTGATAAACATTGGGCAAAGAAATTAACGGTCGACAATGTGGAATCAATAGGATAAAAGAACTGAAAAATGTGCAAATGAGACGAAGAAGCATGCTATTCGAACTGTTTAAATGGATAGGTTTTGGTGAAGATATTAGTAAATAATTATTAGACGAAGAAACGGACGAACGAAATTATAAATTTGTCAGGTTCAAATGATGATATCGATGAATGTCACTAGACTAACTACGTTTGATTCAATTATCACGGAAAGTGGGATGCGACGAAGATAAAGGTTTTTTTCATTACCAGATTTCTTCCCCAAATAATTATTGTCTTGAAACTCGTGATGTGGACTCGTGCTTACTTTAAGTAACACAGCTAAAGCTTTTCAAGCTCCTTATAGTATACGGCACGTTCCTAATGATTTCCTCACTACTTTGATGTAGTTGCCATGACGACAACCGACATAAACTGAAAACATTTGCTGATGGATGCAACTGAAGCGTTGGCCAATCCTCGTGTCAAACTTGGATGTTTATTGTGAGAAGTGATAAAAAGGCAATCTGGTTAACAAATTCACTTGAGTTTGATGAGGGTGCATGTTCATGCATATTTTAGAGTCAGCAACATGTCTTCCACTGCAAATTCATGCTTAAAATAATCACTCACATCACACAGGAATAGGCTCATCACCAGGTTGACAGACTAATAGATAAATCTAGAGTATCACAGAATACGACTGATTTATCGATCAGACATATCATGCCATACTCAATAAATGATATGTATTTTCAAGTAAGTGACGTACATATCGCCAATCTGCAAATATCATGATCGTGTTTAAAGGAGAATGAAACTCATCAGCTATTATCTGAAAGTCTTATTAAAAATTCTAAGTTCTAGCTTCTAAGTTTTGTTTGTTTAAGATAATGATGCCAGAGTACTTCAACTTGTGATATACCCCCTGAGCTTTATACCTATTTTAGCTACAATGGAGGACACTCGCCTGTGAAATACAGCTATAACAAAGGTTCCCTAATAATAGACCATTTCGGTTATGCTTTCAAATGAATGGATATTTCCCCATAATATATTGTGAAAAGATATTTGATTCAGCTGTTTCAAACAGTTGAGCACTTTCTGTTGTTCAGCAACATTTTGCATGCATCATCTGGTGCTTGGTCAGGCAAAGCTTCGCCAATTATATAAAAGAGGGGAAAGGCGTACATAGAACTTCTGATGGCTGCTTTTTGCATCGATGGCTCGATGGCTCTGGTTGTACAATAATGCAACATTGCAACACCAGAGTCCATCACAATCATGTAGGTCAACAGGTATGTACTACTCTGACATCACTATTTTAATCAAAATGGCGACTCCAATGGGAGACTGGCTACCAAGGAAACTGTTAACTTTGGAGAGACTGTCTTCCGTGCTAGGTAATCAAATACATGTAGAAGTATTTCCAAGACATTTTTAACTGGCTGACAATTTTGAATAAAACTATCAGCCGAGCCCTTACAAAAAAACCTAATGGTAAATGAATGGTGTTTGAATGGTAGCATCAATGGTAAATGGTATTTCAATGGTGTGCCAATGGTGGATTCTGTATGGTGAATGGTGTTTCAATGGTGGTGTATGATGGTGAATGGTGTTTCAATGGTAGAGTATGTATGGTCAATGGTAGAGTCTGTATGTGAATGGTGTTTCAATGGTACAGTCTGTATGGTGAATGGTGTTTCAATGGTACAGTCTGTATGGTGAATGGTGTTTCAATGGTGGAATTGTATGGTCAATGGTGTTTCAATGGTGGAATTGTATGGTCAACGGTGTTTCAATGGTAGAGTCCGTATGGTGAATGGTGTTTCAATGGTGGAAGTGTATGGTCAATGGTGTTTCAATGGTAGAGTCTGTATGGTGAATGGTGTTTCAATGGTGGAAGTGTATGGTCAATGGTGTTTCAATGGTGGCGTCTGTATGATGAATGGTGTTTCAATGGTGGAATTGTATGGTCAATGGTGTTTCAATGGTGGAATTGTATGGTCAATGGTGTTTCAATGGTAGAGTCTGTATGGTGAATGGTGTTTCAATGGTGGAAGTGTATGGTCAATGGTGTTTCAATGGTAGAGTCTGTATGGTGAATGGTGTTTCAATGGTGGAAGTGTATGGTCAATGGTGTTTCAATGGTGGCGTCTGTATGGTCAATGGTGTTTCAATGGTGGAATTGTATGGTCAATGGTGTTTCAATGGTGGAATTGTATGGTCAATGGTGTTTCAATGGTAGAGTCTGTATGGTGAATGGTGTTTCAATGGTGGAAGTGTATGGTCAATGGTGTTTCAATGGTGGCGTCTGTATGATGAATGGTGTTTCAATGGTGGAATTGTATGGTCAATGGTGTGCCAATGGTGGAATTGTATGGTCAATGGTGTTTCAATGGTAGAGTCTGTATGGTCAATGGTGTTTCACTGGTAGTGACTTTGAGAAAACTAGGTGTCCCTTATACTTTGAACTACAATTTGCTCTGTGATTTCGCTTTATTTTTCGCTAATTTTTCTTCATGATCAACGTTTCAAAGCTGACAAACTGCAAGGAATAATACCCTAGTCCTCAGGAACAATGATGGATCTAATAAAGCAGCTTATAAATAATTCTATTATATTACAAAAAATTGAAATATTACAGTATTAGGGGCACACCTTTAGAACTTTTATCAAGTTATTTATCTGATCGTAAACAATTAACAGTTATTAATGAAGCTGCCCTTACAAAAAAATGTTCAATAGTATACCAATGGTATACCATTCGGAAGTACCACTGAAAATACCATACGGATACCATTCACAAACACCATTTAAATACCATTCGGATACCATTGAGATTACGCTCGCAACGTACCATTGGGCACCATTCATCTACCAGTAAAATACCACTCAACCTAATAATAATTTTTTGGACGCTCATTTGCGAAATCACCAATGGTAGATTAATGGTACTATTTACACCATTGAAATTTGAATATGAAATATGCAAATTTTGTAACATTAATCTACCATTCACCATTGTCATGGTAGGTCAGTGGTGGACGGTAGGACAATGGTGGATGTTGAATGGTAGGCCAATGGTGGATGGTGAATGGTAGGCCAATGGTAAATGGTAGATTGGCCTACCTTTGAAACCCCATCATAGTCATATGAACCAAAATTTATGGATGAAGCCATTTTACAGGACCTGTCAATATTAATTTTTGAAGGTAGTTAATTTAGTATGAATTCCTATCTTCCCAGTTCCGGAAAGATGAAGTGGTTTCGGAGAGGATAAAGAATAATTTATCTGCAGTTTTTTTCCGATGCTTTTTAACCCTCCTGGCTCTGTCATTAGATCCCCTCCTGACTCATTTAGGAGATCGTTATATTCCACTTCAAAATGATTGCTTCTTCTTTGGCTTGCGGCTCAGCGATGATGATTCTCTGTGGTTGGTATGAATAATGATCAGTTCCATTTTCCAGTTTGCATTCACTGAACATATTTACTGCGCCGTGTTTGTTAAACGAAGTCTTTCTCATATAGAGATTTGACATGTAATGTTATTTTGTTGAGATTTGACATGTTATGGGTTTTACTTTTTTTAAAGGTCATACTATCTGTTTGATAAGTATAATATTCTTCCGCTGACATTATACCTATCGATGCTTGGTGGAAATTGGCTCATCAATTTGAAAGACGGTGAATCGTGGTTTGTCATAATCTCAATTGATGGGATTGGGTGTCGATTTGTATCCTCGGTTGGGGGGATGATTGGTGCCAAAATATTTTCGGCAATGGATCAAAGCAACCAAGAGGTAGAGGCGTGTGGCAGGTTGCACCCCCTCCCTTCCAAGTTATTAACTTTTTCAAGTCACCCTCAATAAAGATAACATTTGAGAGAATATGGGACCCATGTGGGTCCCACATGGGCTTGCTACCTGGGTTATTATCCTCTCAAGCATATAGGCAGGATTTTAATTTAGGGGGGGGGGGCGGTAGTGAGCACCTCCTAGGGGGTGGGTGCAGGAAGGGGGAAGCTCTGACGTTTCATTAAATTATTAAAGAAAGAAGACGATTCGTTGTACCATTCTCGATTCTTAATCCTTGTCTGATTTCAGTCCTCCCTTCCCACGCGAAGCGCGGAAGCTTTGACGTTTCATTAAATTATTAGAAAAAGAAGACGATTCGTTGTATCATTCTCGACTCTTAATCCTTGTCTGAATTCAGTTCCCCCCTTTTCGCGCGAAGCACGGAAGCTTTGACGTTTCATTAAATTATTAGAGAAAGAAGACGATTCGTTGTACCGTTCTCGACTCTTAATCCCTTTTCTTCCTACGTCCTCTTCCTTTCTTCTTTCTCTCTCTTTATTTTTTTTTTGGTCGGCGTTTTTTTTTTTTGGGGGGGGGGGCGGGGGGAAGGGGCACCGCCCCCACCACCCCCTGGCTACGCGCCTGTATCCTATCTGTCTCTCATTATCTCTCTCTCCCACTCTCTTCTTCTTTTTTGCACTTTTGCGCTTCGCGCTTAACATTTACTAAGCTCGTTGTTTTTAACGCTGCGGCTTTGCATTTGGCGCACTGCATTTCTATGATGCTGTTGATTGAATAAATTGAATAAATTCATCAATTCCTGATGAAGCCGTATGAGCGCGAATTCAATTTATTCTTGTCTCATATACGGTCGTCTCATTTACTTCGTTTTTTATTTATATATGTATGTATTATGAAAATGAGATAGCAAATTGTGTATATTGATGGTCATCTTGCGAGTAATAACCATTAACTACTCTCATCGGGCTCTCATCATTAATTTTTCTCTAATTTTTTTTTTGATGGTGAATTATTGGGAGGGGGGATGATTGTACGGGCCATCCCCCCCACCTGAAATATTGGGGGGGGGGGGTATATCCCCCCATCCCCCCGGGATCGACACCCATGGATGGGAAGTAATTAAACATTATTGTGATCGAGGCAAAATGTTCACGGACCTCGAGTATTGCGTAAAAAACCTACAGCCGTGAGGTTTTTTTATTTGTTTATATTTTTTTTAAATCATTTTTTAAAATAAATTATATGCAAAAATTAGGTATCACAGATTATTTGTTTACATATTATTATCATTTTGTATCATAAAAGAAAAAAAACCTGACAAACCAACGTGTTATTCAAATATAGAGGTGTCGTGGTCTAGTGGACACGGCACTGGACTGCGGATCACATGGTCTGCGGTTCGGGTCCCACCACTTTTGCCACACTCGACCCAGGTGAGGTAAATGATTCCTTGAAATGCTAGAGCGCCGCGATAGCAGCCAAGCTAAAGCCGGGCTATTAATCGTGGAGCACAAGGAGTGTCATGTCTGAAAGACATGAGCACTTTACAAGAACCCATTATAATTATATTATATTTACACCTATTATTGATAGCATGGGCGGATGCATGATATAGATGTAGAATATGATAGATGCACAAATTCGCTCGCAAGCATAATGTAGACAAGGGGGATTTTGGCTTCAGTAAAATCAACTTGAATTAACAGCAATCCATTTTAGTCCTCTTAAATCATCTATATTATAGCAACGTTCCCCAACCTTGTCTATCTCTTACTTTGCAAAAAGTAACCTTCCTTTTTATTAAAATTTACAGAGTTCTGTGTGGGGATTCATTATTTATTATCTTCGTTTTACTATATACATTCATTAAGTTGAATTCGTGTTGTATGTGTAGCTACATGAAATATGAAACAATGAAAATACCTACCTGTATTACAAATTGTTCGAATTATCGTAACAAATGTTTACAAACTGGAACGTACAATATCCGGGTCACCATAGCGAAAATGTGCCAGATTGTCAATATAGCGGTGACATTCTTATAATAATAATATTAATAATATGAATAATAATAATAATAAATTTATATGGCGCAGCTTTTATACAAATTATATTCAGCTGCGCTGGTTCAGAGCTCCTTTAAAAAAAAATTAAATTCTACAAAATAGAACCTATTAATTGAACAAATGTGTTTTCAATTTTTATTTGAAGACATTGAGAGATGGAGAGCCTCGTATTTCTATTGGCAAGCTATTCAATAGTTTGGGGCAGCAATGGCAAACACACGGTCCCCTAGACTTACTTTAGTTTTGCCATGGTGAATCTGGAACAATATTTTATCTCTGATTGATACACAATTAACACATTTTTAAATGAAATTCTTTGACGGTTGAAGTGAAATTTGACCGACAATAGACATGTCTTGCACTTGCATTTGGACTCTTCACCTAGCTATCATAGAATCAGGCATTCCAAACAGCAACCCATTACAATAATCAAGCTTACATGTGATGAGAACATGTACAACCAATTTTATATTTTCTTGATCAAAATATTTGCGGATACTTCTGAGATTGTATAGAAGATAATATGTTGATTTGCATATATTTGTAACTTGTGTTTCCATGTTCAAATTGGTATCAAAGTACACTCCTAAATTCCTTGCTGTAACTTACAGAGGATTTCACATTGGAGGATCAAACTCTTACATCGTCAATGCTTTAAAAAAAAAATCTGTTGTGAAGTTCCGATATCCAAAATTTCACTCTTACTATCGTTTTGCTTAAGATTATTATTAAGCATCTATCTTTGAATGAAATTAATACACTTTTCCAACATTGAAACACTTGCATCTTGAGTACTACCGTGTGAGTACAAAAAAATTACACCTAGAAAATTGCTAATTATTTTAAAAATCATCTATTAACAGTAAATTATTATACATCTTTTGAAAGAGTGTTTTATCCCAAAATCATGATTTTTGTGTGGTATGTGTTCACCCTTGGACGAACAGGAGGCATTGTTTGCGCGAGTGCAAAAATCGACTTGCGCTAAAGTGATGCCTACAGTAAATTATGTTTGGATTAGCGGAGTGACAGAATTAATTGAATGTATCAAACCAAAGCATCATATTGCATATGCTTTTTGCAGAAGCAAAGTCACACACACACACACACACACACGCGCGCGCGCGCACGAATGTTCATTTATATTTGATATTCGATATTTGATAAAATTATGTGTGGCATGATTATATTTGTTAGGGGTGTTATTTGAATCTGCAAAGACCGAATTAATACCCAAATCCCAATTGTTATATTCATACATCACATAATAAACTTTGGCGCAAGTCGATTTTCGCACTCTCGTAAACAATGCCTCCTGTTCATCTAAGCGTGAACACATACCCCACAAACATGATACTAAATGATTCGGGATAAAACACTCTTTCAAAAGATGTATAACAATTTCCTGTTCATAGATGAATTGTTTAAATAATTAGCAATTTTCTAGGTGTAAACTTTTTTTGGACTCACACTGTATAGGGGATGGTCTAAATGATAACAATAAGTGTGTGCCGTCTGCATATCAGTGACAAGAGACTTCGGGAAAATATTCCTGAGTGCTCTTGATTAGATTACTCGTGTACAACATAAACAGCAAAGGGCCGAGCCGAGAGCCCTGTGGCACACCAAAGGGCACCTGGAAAGAGTCCGAGACAATACCATCGACTTTAACTTTTTGATCTCGATCAGACAAGTTTGACTCAATTCTGCTTCTTCTTCCAGGATAGTACAGACCGCCGTTGGCGTATTATTGTACCTTGTGCTTGTCAAGTGCCGAGTGTACAGTGCAAGTAAACATGCTCTACAAGAATGTTATGTGCAGCTAAAAACAGTCTGAAGCTCAACGGAGCTTAATGTGTTGCACCTTCTGCTTAAAACTTCAAAAGAGATGCAATCGACGACAGCAGATGGTAAGGAGTTCCACAGTCGGATAGTATATGGGTAGAATGTGGTTTGGAATAGCAGAGTCCGGGCAAAGGGGACATGGAACTTCTGTGGATTTCCACGGGTTCGGGGACCAACAACTGGTACTAGTAGGTGACTGGAAGATCAACCAGGCCGTGGAGTATGTTGTAAACCATGCATACTTTCTGCTGCGCCCTTCTTTCCTGCAGACTTGCCCATTGAAGTTATTTCAGCATGGATGTGACGCTGCTTGTGCGCCGATAGTCACCCTGGACGAAGCGTGCACAACGGCGTTGCACCATTTCCACCTTTCTGATGTTCTCCTGGGTGGACGGGTCCCACACTATTGCAGCATACTCCATCACAGGGCTTACTAATGTATTGCACAACAACTCCTTGGTCTTTTGTGGGCAGGCCCTCATGTTTCTTTGCAGGAAGCCCCTTACAGAGTTGGCTTTTTTGGTGGTGACATTTTCCATGGTGATTCCTTTACAGGCTCCTCTGGATATGGACCCCAAGTACTTTGCAGTTTATGTTACATTTAGCTGTTATCGACCCAGCTGAGAGCCACACTATCGATACCAAAACATATATTCAACATTTCTAGTAATCTGGAGTGCTCAATAGTGTCAAAGCCACTACTCAAGTCAAGTAGTAACAGGAGAGTGTTTTTCTGTTTGTCAATTGTCATCATAATATCCCTCTTGATCCTGAGTAGAGTCGTTTATGTACTGTGAAATTATCTATATGCAGACTGATTGAATGGAGGGAGTGAATTACTATTAAGAAACTGTAAAATCTGTTGTGTGGCTGCACCTTCTACCAATTTAGAAATGTATTGTAAGTTACTTACAGTCTAAGATTACTAAATTCAACATCAAGCCCTGGTTTATTCAACAATAACAAAGGTGAAACAAGGGCGATTTTTTATTCTCTAGGGAAAATAGCCTGTAGACAAGGAGACATTGATCATGGATGTGAACACAGGTTTGCAAGAGAATCTTTGTTGGAATCGGATCAGCAGAGCGAGACTTCTTGCTGAGCTTCATCACAAGTTGCCCTACTTCCTGATCAGATAAAAGCGATACCCAGGGGGAACAAATTCTCGTAGAACTGCAGTGTCACTCTCAGTCAACCAAGTTTCCGTCAGCATTACTTTCATAGACAAAGTCGTGAATCACAGTTGTTCTATTACGAACAGAGCGTACATTGATTGAACAAAGTTGAAGATAATCTGAATGTGATGAAGTTCTATTTGATGCTTGGTTTTCTTATGCATCGTCTGTTGAATTCCATATGATCTAATAGTTTCACAAACATGCAGATGAAACATGCAATAGAAGAGATGCAGTGAATTCTTCCCACTGACACTATTATCCTCTGGAACGATATCGTTGGTCTAGAATCGTATTCTTAGATATTTCTTGACAGCCTTCCTCAGTCTCACATCACTGATGATGAGGATACCCATTTTGCAGCACCATAAAAAGTACGAAAAATCATTAAGACATGCGAGAGTGTAGAGATCTCTCTCCGTCACGGTTTGCGTCAGGAATACCATTCCGTTTGACACGATTATCGTAACGAGGGCCGTGTTGACGAGGTAAACGACGTTGAGAAGACCTCTTCGTTTTGCACGGTTTCGAGCTCGGTCAACGCCCGGGTCGACGCCCGGTTCTTTCTCAGAGGCGCCAGGTCGGTCGAGATGCGCAAAGGCCATTGCGTCCACCCGACGATTCAATCGCGATTGCTTTACGGCAATGGAGACAAGCGCGAAGTTTAGGACGACCGTTATGACGACGGGAATTAAGGAGAAACCTAGCAACACATTGGTATACATTGGCGATGATATGTTGATCCTCGCGTTCGCACTCTCAGCTATTGAGCACAGGATGGCACCGGTGAACGGAAAATTCGTGATAGGTAGATCACAAATTGTGTTCAGTGACAGTATCCCGCATATCAGCAGTAGGAAAATGGTTCTCCGCGATGTAACCAGGTAATAGTATCTCAGAGGAAATTGGATGAAAATGAACTTGTTCAGAGCTATGGTGAAAAGTAGCCAGGCGGAGATGTTAAAACTCAACACGTATAAGAAGTGAAGAAAATGGCAAATCGTAGGATGTAAATCGAAGCTGGTTTGAAATGCATAAATAACTTCTAGAGCGTAGAAGACAGTGGCTGCCGCAATATCAACAGATGCAAGGCTGCTGTAGAGTACTGTTCCAATTTGAGTGGATTCGAAATCACCTTCTCGCGAAATAACAAGGATTATGAAACTATTAAGAATGGCTGCAATCACGAAATAAAACGATGAAATCACAAAACGTACGATAATGATAGTATGAAAATCTCCCTCTTCGAATAGAGTTTTATTTGTGGAGTTACTTGTAATATAGTCAGCAGCCATTGCTAACATAGTTATAACGTTCCTGAAGGCTTTACGATAACTACTACTAAGAGCGTCTGTTCAATTCCAGTCTTAAATATCTTTAGGTAAATTCATTCCGATAATGCTTATATGAAATCCGTCCCCTCGAATTACTTGTAAAGACCTGGAGTGTCAGATAATAAGGCCAAAGGAAATAAGGTCAGGTAGCTAAACAAACATACCTGACAGTGTCCAGCCAGGAAAACTGTATCAACGATGACCGTTGACCATGAAGTCCATGTTCTGCCTAAGTTTTCCCCATGCGTGAAATTCTGTGATACCATGAAGTAATCGTTGGTAGAATGTGTTCAACTGCGAAGTGAGTCAGAACGACTAGTAAACGGGTGATATCCAGTTGGTGATTGTGTCTTTAAATGACGAACAAAGTCACAGTCGCTGAAATATAGTTACCTCATCGATCAAAATGACTTCCAAAGCTAGCATAATAATTATGGACACTCAGAACCTGTTGTAAACCCTTCGTAAGGGTTTGAGTTAAAACGAGAATTTAGCCGTCTAGAACTGTCCACTCTCTAAGTCTTTAAGCATCTATTGCTCGATGTCGAATAATAGAGCTCAGGACACCGCAGCATCGGACAGTCATTTCCTGAATGATTGTAGATTTAATGACTTTATCATTAAAGAGAGTGACAGTGAAATACGAGCCAATGGACAGGATAGTTCATAATGAAAATGTGTGTAGTATGATCACAGTTAGCAAATGATTGGACGCCCATTTCTAGTATTCCATCCAATTAACGCTCAATACCATAAGCTATGGCATTGAGTGACAGATGATATTGGGAAGAAACAGTTTATCGAAAGTAAAGGTAACACTCGAACATTTCTTCGGAATTAAAATTTCACAATATCGGGACGATTATGGATGAGAATATTTTCAGTCGCTTGCAAGACAGTAACACGTAAGTCGCAGCCGGTAGATGTATCGTCAGTATAATCTTTCTTGGAGGTACCAGATCGTCGCCCTGAGGTACGCCATTTCCTCCTCGAGGTACGAAGACGGGGTCTCCGATACCAAAGTCACCGCGTTTGGTTATCTTTCTAAAGACTTTCCTTCTGCCTGTTTTTGAATAATTATATTGTTTTGTATTTTAAGTAGCGTAAAGTCACATGGAGACTGAGCGGACAATATCGAAAATGATTCATTCTTCACACGATGCCAGCCAGATTTATTATGAAGGATGGCATGACAAATCTAAAAACGAACAGGGGGCCCGTTGAGGCATTAACTTTCCCCTTTCTTTCCTTTTAATTAATATCATTATGATATTCACATGAATACCTAAAAGATGCTCTTCAAGTAGATTAGTATTAATTCATAATTTGAAGGTCCATGTAGTATCTATTAGTTTGAATTGGATCATAAACAGGTGAGATATGTAATCATCTTTTTTATAATGTTATCTTAAGATTATATATATATATTGGAAATTATCTTGTTTACTATTTAGCTACATGTATATGTCATTATTAACCAGGCCTGTTGGTAGAGAAATCTTTGGTTATTTCGACAATAAATCGTGTTTCTATGAAATGTCTTTTAAATTTGACGGATGTTGCACTCCAATACGTTTATAGCAAACTGACAAATGCCGTGTGGTATCATTCAATATACTTTGTCGTTTTGCCTGTTATGTAAAATGACATTTAGCATGACAACAATTCTTGTTTTAAAAGGTTTGTAATTTATTTTACTATCTGTACAATGCCATATAAGTATAGAATGAAGTTATAGTTAAAGAATGATTTTTGTGTGTGGTAGAATTAATGTTTTTCGATTCTTTTCATTCTTGATTCAGTTGTCAGATGCTCAATAAAGATCTTTATTGTTGATTGTTATCCACTGTACACCTACAATTCAAAGATTCTCTGTTTTTTTAATATTGAATATTGTTCTTTACCGGTATTTGGTAAGTTGGATTTAAACGTGGATGGTGATTAATGCGCGGATCGTGTGATGGAGATATCATGAGTGTATATCGAAAGTAAAGGTTAATACTCGGAACATTTCTCCCGAATTAAAATGTCACAATATCGGGACGATTATGGACGCGGGTCTTTTCAGTCGCTTACAAGTAACACTAAAGTCGCAGCTAGAAGATGTATCGTCGGTATAAATCTTTCTTTAAGGTGACAGATCGTCGCCCTGAGATACATCAATCGTGAATTGGCCCATTTTACCCTCTTGGGACGGGGTCTCCGATTGATACACGTCTGTAAAAACCCAATTACACACACACACACACACACACACACACCAAGTCACCGCATTTGGTTTTCTTTCTAAAGACTTTCCTTGGGCCTGTTTTTGAATAATTATACTGTTTTGTATTTTAAGTAGTGTAAAGTCACATGGCGACTGAGCGGAAAATATAAAAAATGATTCACTCTTCACACGATGCCAGCCAGATTTATTCTGAATGATGGCATGAAAAATCTAAAAACGAAACGGGGGGGGGGGGGGGGGCGTTGAGGCATCAAAACAAAAATCGATTCTACCACCACCTACAATGTATAACGATGGCCCACTCCACTGCATCTCCCCCCCCCCTCCACCCCTCCACCGCTTCTGGCGTCTGTAATAAATGTTGAATTCTTAACATCCCACCTTCTTCTCTTGACTCCTGATAATCATACAAAAGACCAGTGCAATTCAAAATGGTATTTATTAAAGCGATCGCATGTCGTAATTAAAATCTAAGTGGAATTATTTACATTGTAGCGACTATTGAAATAATACATGCATTATACATTTGAATGGATATTTGACATTAAAAATCAACTATAACAATAAATAGGCCTACATTAATTTAATTATTCCAAAATGTCCATGATAATATCAATTTAAATGATTAATAGATGAATGATCGTAAAACAAGAAAATGTTCATCGTTGTCAACGTAAGTTAATTTAATTTATTGTATTATTTAGTCATTCAGGTTGAATGAACACTAAAGACAAATTTGGACTGGCAATCGTATTACGGAATTAGCCGGCTTTGACCACTCGCTTCTGTCAGTTTAATTCTGTACTGTGCTCAATACAAGTATTTTACCTCGGTTTTAGCCGAGCAGCTCAAGCATCTTATGAACTTTTTTCTAACAGGTACACATTTACCTCACCTGGGTGAAGAGTGGCAAATGTTGACTGAGGCTTTGCGGACTTTTGCCACAGGAAAATAATAGGGACTGTTAGATTTGCACGCCGATATAGTGGACTGCTACGTGTGACATCCTTTTAAAGTAGATATTCATTGATTTTAAAAACTAACTTTATTTTCATTATTGCAAAGTTGAAACTTTGGTTCGACAAGGTTATCAAAATTCAATGCTTGGAAACATGCGAAGTAACGATTATTATAAATTACAAAACGCTTAAATACAGCCCCGGCATAGCACCTGAAGAGCTCTCCGAACGCTGCTGAGATGTGTGACATCACAGTATGGACATGATTCGCACAAGCAGACGATGTCCAATGACATCTTACACATTTTCAGTGCCTGTTTTTTCATCTTCTCTTGAGTTCTTTCTCTTCACTACCGTCAGGCTAAATGTAATCTATTGCCTCACTCCAAACCCCGCGCATGTTTTTATTTTGATGACAAATGCAGCGATACAAAAATAAAGGAATCTGTCGCTTGTAAACAAAATAAGACGCCATTGTATATTCAGCTGCACACACCACGGTATGTTCGGCGTCTCAAGAGGGAACAAATGCCGTCCTTAATATCATTCCGGGGGGGGGGGTTCAATTTGAAAGTCTGGTTTCTTTGATTGTTAATTAACCCATATCCTGTGTATTTACAAACAAAAGATATTAGTTATCAGAATCGGTTTCATATCCCCTTTTGAATGGTTTGAAATGCCATCACATACACTAAACTCATTATAATTTGACAAATAATAGCTTTGCAATTATGTTCATTCTTTATGAGATGTCGTCTGCTTAGGCAGTATTGGTCCATATTGTGACGTCATTACAACATCGTTATTTTTCTGGCGAATCTCTCGTATATCCCAGCTGCTATGGAGGTGGTTGTATTTTTATATTTATAAATCACCCGATATGTAGTTGACCTAAAACTTGTACGATGGCCATCTGTTAGCTTACCAGTTTCTAGTGATACATTAATTGACATATTTGTAATTTTCTTTGAATTTCCACTTTAAGGAAATGTGACGTCACATCGCCTTAAAAGGATGTCACACGTAGCAGTCAACTATGACGACGTGCAGAAATAATCTAAAAGTCCCTAATGCTATAGCAGGAACTCGAACCCCCGTACCTAATGATTCATACAGTCTGATGATTGTATAGTATTGATGAAGTATTGATGAAGATACTGTATTGACCATTCAATTTTACTAAACAAACTGAAATATTATTGAATAATGGGAAATGCAATACAGTGGTTTGAAAGTTATTTGTGCAATAGGAAGCAATATGTAAGCGTTGATAATTTTAATACAGAATATAAAAGTATTTCAGTAGGTGTACCTCAGGGATCTAATTCCGGCCCCCTTTATGTTTCCTTTATATTAATGATCTGCAATATGTTAGCAATGTTTTATCAGTAATTTTATTTGCAGATGACACAAGTTTATTTTTATCAGGTAAAGACCCAGTTGCATTAAATAATCTATTGAATTCAGAAATGAAAAACATAAACACTTGGTTTACAGCCAATAAACTCTACATTAATCGCGATAAAACATGTTATATGATCTTTAAGAGTAGGAATTGTAGAATACAAGATAATGAAATAAATATTAAACTTAATGATCTAAGTATAAAGAGAGAAACCAGTACTAAATTTCTTGGCGTAATCATTGACGAAAACTTGAACTGGAAGGAACATGTTAATTACATTGCTTTAAAAATATCTAAATCCATTGGAGTCTTTACTATTTTAAAACACATTTTATCACTGGAGATTTTAACAAATTTGTATAACTGTATGATTCTATCACATCTTATGTATTCTAATATTGTTTGGGTCTCATTTTATTCATTACAACAATTGTTTTTACTACAGAAACGTGCAATACGAGCAATTACCAAATCAAACTATTTAACACATACCCAACAATTATTTAAAAAGTTAAAAATATTGAACATTTTTGATATAAATAAATTACAACTAGCATCGTTTATGTTTTCTTATTCTAAACAACTGTTACCAAATAACTTTCATGACTATTTTGAATATAATAGCAACATCAATAAGTGTAAAACAAGAAATTCCAATAGAATGTATGTACCTTTTTATAATTTTAACTTTTCAAGAACCACAGTAAGTTTTGAAGGCCCACAGCTTTGGAATGAGTTACCAAATGTATTAAAAGAAATATCCAATGTTCTTGTATTCAGGACAAAATAAAATATAATTGTGAGTAGTTTTATTTGATCTAATTGCCTTTTATGTGATTTATGTAAATAGTTATGTTGTGTTTTTTATGTGATTATGCTATGTTATATTATCTGTTTGTTTGTTTGTTTGTTTTTATTATTTATATTTTGTATAATGTATTTCTCTTGAAGTGTGGTATAAAATAGGGGATCAACCTTGACAGGCCAATGTCCTTTGTTGATCCCTCGCATCCACCACCCTTCATCCTTCTTTTACAGTACCATGTTTTTATATTTATATTGTTTTAATTTATACTGATTTGTTTGTATATCTTTTGATGTGTTTATAAAGAGATGTGAAATAAAATTGAATTGATTTGCATAATGAGAGTGAAAATGATAACGATAAAGTATACTGAAAAGCAAGTTGTAGCTCGGATTCGCAATCGTAATTATTTATATTATCTATATTTCTCTCTTATTCGGTTGAATAACTCTTGATCAAGTCTTAGCACTTAAGGATTTGCAAAAATCGCTTGCTGGTGGCAGCATCAAACTTGTAGGCCTGTAACGTTTAGCTTACAGCTTGTTACCGATAAATATTTTGTGGCTGCTTTTCGCATCTTCACATCGCTGATTATCAGAACACCAACTTTACTTAACCACAACAGCGTTGGAATATCATATGCAAATAGAACTGCCTTATAGCTCACATTTCCTGGCTGAAAGAAGAAAATACAACAAAGTATACCCGTCGAAATAAGTATAATTGAGGCTGTGTTTAGAAGGTAAAGAACGTTTAGAAGGCCTCTGCGTTTTACACGGTTCCGATCACGTTCGGCTCGAGTTTCCTTTTTACTTTGGTCAGGTTGAGTAGGAACCATCACCGCTACCCGACGATTTGACCTAGCCTGTTTCACGGCCACTGCAATGAGAGAAAAGTTTAGTAGAACTGTTGCGACGATGGGTATAGAGAAATCAAGAAAGAGGAAAACGATGTAGAAAAATAGGCCAGATGTGGTGATTCTGTCAACAGATCGCAAAAGACCAGATACAGAACAACGACCAATGTCCGCAAATGGAAAACCCTCAAAGGGTAAAACACCAATTACACCTAGGGAGAAAATCCCGCCTGCAACTAGAAACCCTTTCACTCGACGCTTTGTCACCATGCTGTAGTACCTCAAAGGATAGGTGATGAAGAGGAATTTGTTCAAAGCAACTGCACATAATATCCAGGCAGACAGATGAAAACAAAAGAAACACGTGGGCCCAAACGCCATGCAGGCATCAGCATCGATATGAAAATACTGGCCCAAAATTAATGCAGAACTGAAGACGTTGTACAAGAGTGACAACACGATATCTTGATAAGCGAGAAGTTTGTAGAGATATTTGTCGATCTGAATGAAATCGATGTCGCGATCACTTGCAAGGACTGCGACGATGAAAATGTTGAGAGTCACTTCGATCACGAAAGCAAACTGCAAGCAGAACAGTCGAGCTACATCGACGTTGTTGATGGTTGAACTTTTGTTCTGTCCGGCAGAATAATTTGAGCTGTTGGTTATTTCGGCCATGATATTGTCTAACTTGATACGATTGCTTGAAGATAATTATATGGAACAAATCCGCAAGGCTTTCCAACTCGTAGCAAGACCTTGTTGGCTTCGGTATTATAGTACGAGCAAAATGCGTTATTTTAGTCTTTTAACGTCACTATTTCAGTTACAGTTGTGCATTCTTTATGTAGTGGTCATTTTGGAAAACGTGCTAACCAATCTAACCTTTACAAAATAAGAAGTCTGCTTCTTGCAAGCAAATGTAAAATCCTTAGGTTTACATGAAGATATGTGTGAACTTCAGCCTTAGAAATACGCAGTCAAAACTGATAAAATCTTTAGGTTCAGATGAAGATACTGATAAACATTGGGCAAAGAAATTAACGGTCGACAATATTAGATCACTTGAAGAAACATGCTATTCGAACTGTTAACATGTGTAGGTTTCGTTGAAAATATTAGTAAATAATTATCAGACGAAGAAACAGACGAACGCAATCATAAAATCGTCAGGTTCAAACGATGATATCGATGAATGTCACTTAGACTAACTGACGTTCCGTACGTTTGATTCAATTCTTCACGGAAAGTGGGATGCGACTAAGATAAAGTTTTTTTTTTCATTACTAGATTTCTTCTCCAAATAATTATTGTCGTGAAACTCGTGATGTAGACTCGTGTTTACTTTAAAGAAAAGGTTGAATTCTGGGATGAGGTGAAAAATAATTTGTGACATCATTGTATTATGCAAGTGTGGCAGAACATGAGATAAAAAATGTTCCCAAATAATTAATGTCGTGAAACTCGTGTGGACTCGTGTTTACTTGAAGTAACAAATCTAAAGCTGTTCAAGCTCCCTATAGTATACGACACGTTCCTAATGATTTTCTCACCACGTTGATGTAGTTTCCATGACGACAACCGACATAACATGAAAAATAATTTGTGGCATCATTGTATTATGCAAGTGTGGAAGAACATAAGATAAAAAAATGTTCCCTGAAAAGCATGGCTCTTCAAATGCCTTGATATTCTAAATATGGCATGTAACATCATATAAATCGGGACGAATTTTTATGCCACGCGTTCTCGTATAGTCCCACATAATTATTATCATGAAACTCGTGATGTGGACTCGTGTTTACTAGAAGTAACAGATCTAAAGCTTTTCAAGCTCCCTATAGCAGAGAGGTGAAAGAAAGGATTGGAATCAAGCCGCTTTCCTTTGACCCCATGCTCCAAGCCGCCGAAAAGTTATGCGCTAATCTGCAACTGTTGACCAGGTGGTGAGATAAAAGAGCGCACGAAATTTCAGGATTTAGAATTCCTACATCAGAAAAAGGTATCCCAGCAACTGTTCGCTGTCCCTTTCAATGATTTCTCATCAATTGTTGAATGTGTAATGAGTAGAACAAGCGAACACAAACTTGTGTAATTTCAACCTTTTTTCCAACTGCAAAAATACAAAAAACACGCGAAAACACGCATTAGCAAACGTAAAGTTATTGAAGATTGTTAATCATGGATTATTTAACAGAACATTAAAACATGCACAAATTAGCGCATTATCCAAAAATATTGAGTTTTTGTCAGGATCTAATTTTTCTTTTACCAACTCTGGCACACAAATTATAGGAAGGGCGGAGTACTAAATTTGACAAAATTGTTTGAATCCCAATACAATCCTCATATAAAGTTTATAATTTACACTGAAAGTTTGCAGGTAATTTAATATTTTGTAATAAATGTGAAACTGGTGCCTGGCCTCCCCGCAGTGAAAGTGTTACACATCCCATTGTTACGCTTTAGAACTCACGAATGCGTTTGAATAAATTACAAGAGTTGTTACTACTTTCTTTCACCTCCCTGCCTATAGTATACGGCACGTTCCTAATGATTTCCTCACCACTTTGATGTAATTGCCACGACGACAACCGACATAAAATGAAAACATTTGCTGATGGATACAACTTTGAAGCGTTCGCGATTTCTCGTGTCAAACTTGGATGTTTACTGTGAGAAGAGATGAAAAGGGCAATCTGGTTAACACACTTACTTAAGTTTGAAGAGGGTGATATTTATGCATTTTTTAAAGTCAGCAACATGTTTTCCACTGCAAATTCATGCTTAAACTAATTCACTCCCACCACACAGCAAATAGGCTCATCACCAGGTTGACAGACTAATAAATAAATCTAGAGTATCACAGAATTCGACTGAAATTGACTTTTTTTTTTCTCGAGCGAACAGACATAAAATCATGCCTTACTGGTACTCAATAAATTATATGTGTTTTCAAGTAAGTGACGAACATTAGCACGAATCAGCAAATATCATGTTCGTGTTAAAGGAGAATGAAACCCATCAGATATTATCTGAAAGTCTTATTCGAAATTCTAAGTTCTAGATTCTAAGTTTGTTAAGTAAGGATAATAGGGACTTTTAGATTGAGTGGACGAGAACACGACGAACGCCGACTTATCATGCGTGTCAACGTACTCAACTGCTCATGTTGACTACAATAAGAAATCTTTTAGATTGCACTCGACGATATACATGCATGCAGTAAAGCCAGTAACACTCTGAAAAAATGACAAAGAAAGGGGACAAAATATACGGTTCCTCATTCTACCCTCAACAATAGGCCATTTTCGTAATGTAACCAAATTTAATGCATAAGTGTTTGTGCCTCAATACAAATTATTTCATTCACCTGTTAGGAATAATAGTATTTCAAAAGTCAGAATGCAACTGCGTATATTAAGTGTTGCTAGGTAGGTCAAGCCATCATGTTTGTCCAATCTGGTAAAACTTATGTATGCAGTTCGGATTCTGTCTATTGAAAAACTATTATTCTTATCAGGTGAATGAAATAATTTGTATTGAGGCACTTCACAAACACTTATGCATTAAATTTGGTTACATTACGAAAATGGCCTATTGCTGTGGTAGAACATCCCCTCACTGCTATTTGTAAAAATGTGTAGAACAGGTGAATATGCGTGTGACACCTTTTCTACACATATTTACATAGTAGCAGTGAAGGGATGTTCCTTTGTCTTCCTGAGGAACTGTATATTTTATGCGCACGCGGCATATACTAGTACCGGTACGAGATTTTGGAAAATCAAGGTTGACGCATTCTCGATCGCCGACTGAGACGACATGAAGCATGCGCAGTGCCTTACAATGACGTCACACGTTGCAGTCAAAGCTGTCAACGTGCAAATCTAAAAGTCCCTATTGATGTCAGAGTAGTACAATGTAGGACACTCGCCTGTCAAATACAGCTATAACAAAGGTTCCCTAATAATAGACCATTTCGGTAATGTACTCAAACGAATGGATATTTTCCAATAAGGCTTTAAGCCCCGGTAACAAATGCCATTACGAACTGCTACGAACTGCTACGAACTGCTACGAACGCCGTACGAACGATTTTCAGACCATGGAAATTCGGGAAGACAATGGAAAAACAGGGAGATTCGTACGAAATTATCGTTCATACGAACCTTTGTGACCATAGCATAACATATTGTGACAAGATATTCAGATTCAGCTATTGAGCACTTTCTTTTGTTAAGTAACATTTTAGTAACAAAGGCGTTCATAGATAGAACTTCTGATGGCTGTTTTTGGCATCGATGGCTCTGGTTGTACAACAATGCAACACCCCGGGGCAACACCATATCCATCACAATCATGTAGGTCAACAGGTATGTATACTGCTCTGACATCCCAAACAAAATGGCGACTCCAATGGGAGACTGGCTAGCAAGGAAACTGTCAACTTAAGAGAGACTGTCTTCCTTGTTATAGGTAATCAAATACATGTAGTAGTATTTTCAAGACATTTTTAACTGGCTGACAATTTTGAATAAGACTATCAGCTGAGTTTATAGGGTTTCAATCTTCTTTAAGTTTGCGCGTTGGCCTATAAAAAGAATAAAGAACCCATTATGGTTTGCGCAAAGGAAACGAATGAGACTTTGAAATAACGGTCTTTGGTTGAATCATAGAAGACATTCGGTGCCCTTATGATTAACAAGTCACTTCGGAGATACTATTTGCGCATGGGCAAATAAAGGTTATTCGTACAAAAGAGTAAACATCCATCGAGACGAATGTTGGATAAGTATTCATGAAAGTTATGTCATCATCATTACCAAGAGGGCGCTGTTATGCTGACGCCTACACTATTTTTTACTCAGACTTTGATTTTTTTTTCCACCTAGAATTTCACTTTTTCGTCAAATGTATTACGACTTTGCATAGCTATTTGGGCAGATACCAACGTTTCCCTGGACATCGTGATGATTTTGGATATATATCTGTTTTTGCGAGATGTATCTTCAAGGAGAATTCTGTCTGTTCATGATAGCATTTCTATCAACGATAGATGTTCGGATTTTCACCATGGAGTCGGCCAGACGAGACGGCCTGCTCACCAATCAGCAGACATGTCTTTTTTCCGGGGACTTTATCAGCAGATTTTAAATCTCCCGCCATTGAGGGCGGAACCAGTGAACCGAAGTACTCGTCCCAAGTTCTTAAAGCAGTTACGTCACAGTCCACAAAGCGGACAATCGGTTGCCAGGAGATACGTGGGACACAATTAAAGAGTTGGGCATAGAAAAGCGAAAACGCGGTCGTCGTGCTGGAACTCATATCGTACGACGCATCACCACAATTATTGGGATAAGAGACCAACGATCTGAGATTAAATTGCCTGATTGTCGACAAAACATATCGAATTTGATTAATATCAAACTGAATCGCGAACCAAGAACAGGCGTAAGTACTTACAACTTTCCATCTTGCTTGCTAACAAATACTCGTTCTATGAACAACAAGTTTGATGAATTTAACGAACTTATCCTTGAATCCGATATTGACATCGCGGCAGTAACCGAAACATGGTTCAAAGATGACATGCCGTGTGATTATGTGTCGATCCCAAATTATGAGGTGTTCCTCAGATCTAGAATGAACAAACGGGGTGGGGGTGTGGCTATATACATCAAAGAAACCCTCACTCCTAGAACAGTCGGACATATTGATATACCTGATGACTTGGAAATAATGTGGATACAAATTCAGCCAACAAAGCTACCACGGTCCGTATCCTTCATTATAGTAGCTGTCCTGTATTACCCACCAAATTGTGCTAAAGCTGACAAACTCATTGAGCATATTCACCATGTGATGGACACCATGTCTTCAAGACATTCGGACGTTGGTTATATTGTCATGGGTGATTTGAATGAACTCGACCTATCATCTCTCCTCTCAGACCCAAGGTTTGTCCAATGCGTGGATAAACCTACGAGAGGCACAAGGATGCTAGACAAAATCATCACCAATATCAGCGATTACTACCAATCGCCTACCATATCTTCGTCTTTGGGTGCAAGCGATCACTGCACTGTCTTATGGTTGCCGTTGGGAACATCACAAAGAGTCCCCAACGTTATCAACAAACGCACAACCAGACCAATGAAAGGCAGTAGCATTAGAGAGTTTGGAATGGAGATCCTCAACTGTGACTGGAGTGACGTTCTCTCAGCTGAAAACGCAAATGATAAGTGCAATGCGTTTTACACTAC
>JAVYIG010013384.1:0-47777 GCA_035222895.1 Strongylocentrotus droebachiensis
AGGGCAATGCAATCCTTTTTCTAACCGTGTGTATGTACGGCAGCTGTATACAGCTGTACTTAAGGCGGACGATGATAGGCGAGAAGTGGAGGTATCACTGCACTATCAAGTATGGCGATAATAATTATCAAGTATCAACACAACTTTATTAACTGTTATCTTTTTTCTCATTTTATCTCTTATCCAGTCGGCAGCCATTGAGTCAATGACGCGGTACGTCAGTCCGGTGAACCCGGCTGTCTATCCTCATCTCACCCTCATCCTCCTGACCATAGGAATCTTCTTCATGGCATGGTTCCTTGTGTATCCTTTCACACACATCTGTATAGGTGTGAAACTTAAAGGGAAATCCAACTTAATAGCAAACTAATCTAATAGAAAACAGAAAAATGAGAGAAGCACAATGGTTAAAGGGTGACTAATTTACAAATTCATCTTGACTTTTGTTGATCTGTAATAATGTATGCATCACATATCTTTTTACTTTTTGATATACATTTATGTCATATATTTATATATAATTTTCTATTACTTATTGTTCTACCTGTTAAGCTCCACCCCTAAAAAAAAGAAAAGCAAATGACTTCTGTGTCATCATGCCAGTCATTCATCAGTCATCTAGATGATCAAAAGCCATTGGTATGACACTTCCCATCAACAGTACCTTATGCATTAGCATTGCATGTTTTCAAATAATAGCCCCTTGAAACCCTTCTTTTTATGGTATAGCTTTGGCATTTCTGACATAGCAACTGCTTAAAATGTAATTGAATTTTGTGAATGTAAAAAAAACACTTTTCTCTCTTTTAGGATGTGGCGTTCAATAAGTGTAATTCTCTCACAGTGATAATAAAGTAAACACATGTATATATTTTTGTTTACCAAAGCCCTTTCTCCCCCTTCAGTTTAACAGAGCATTTTCGAAAGAAGGTTGAGTTCTGGAAAAAGGTGACAAATAATTTGTGATCGTTATCATTGTTATTATGCAAGGGTGGAAGAACATCGGATAAAACATGTTCCCTGAAAAGCATGGCTCTTCAAATGCCTTCATATTCTAAATATGGCATGTAACATCGTAAAAAATTGGGACAGATTTTTACATCAAGTGTTCGTGTAGTCCCATATACATCCTTCTGTGTACAGTACTTGTAACTTTACCAAGACTTGGCCAAATTTCTTATCACTTTGATGATTCCAGAACCTTGCAATACACAAGAATACTTATATATGCTATTATGCTAGATGATCAACCTCTTCTGATCGATTCCACACCGTTTCTTTCACAATGCAATTGCATGACCAGGGGTGGTATTCTGAACATTGTTGTAAGTTTTGTGTTATCTTTTGTTGTATCTTCCAGAGATAACACAGCGCTAATATTGTTGTAAGTTGGTATTCTAAACATCATTTTATCCCTGTGTTATCTCTTGTAGGACCGCCTCTATCTTATCTTTGACCACTGTTGACACGCCCATTTGTATGGACCCTACCAATCAAAATATGTTTTATATAAGCATGATAAGTAGGTCAACCAATAGGAATAGTTTATGCCATATCTGAAGTTGCGCCTAGCGCATACTAATCTTGGGCGTAATTAGTTATTTGAGCGCTTATTGCGCGCGTCATCATTATGCGCTGTGGCATGTGGATCATGAAGACAAATCAAGCTTTCACTATATTGGTTAAGATGAGAGCATTAAAATCGTCATATCCTAGCATGTAATTTCTTAGAAAGTTCTCATCTGTGATGTTTCCGGTCAACACACAATCTTCTTCTAACTCGTCTATTGGCACGAAGTTGGTTTTGGGCAAAAAATATTGCCGCCATTATATCACCACGAAAGATACAACAACCCCCTACCTGTTGTAAATATTGTTGTAAATACCATGCAAGATAAGATAAGATAAAAGATACAACAACTTTCAGAATACCAATTATCTCGACATATTATCTCTTGTGCGCTTATGCAAATGAGGATTAAGCGCCATTTTATTACTAATAAGCACAATTACAAGCGCACCAAAGTATGAGCGCAGGCGCGGCCAATAAGATGAGAGAAAAGATACAACAAAAGATAACACAAAAGTTACAACAATGTTCAGAATACCAACTTTATCTTATCTTCAAAGATACAACAATATTAGAGATAACACAGGGTTCAGAATACCGCCCCAGAACTCAACTTTATCTTTAAGACCTATCAAGACTATTTCTCTCACGCTTCCATGTATTTTTTTTTGCTGGTATGTTTCTAGACTTTCTACAATATGTATGACCTTTGACCTTGACTTGAATTATTCAGCTATGAAGTCACAGCTACAAAATACACAAGGGATCTCTACAAGGAGCTGCTAGTAGCCTTAGTTGCCAGTCTTTTTATGGGATTTGGAGTCCTTTTCTTGCTTTTATGGGTCGGAATCTACGTATAGCATCCGCACATCTTTTTTGTTTTTCGTCCTTCTGTAGTTTTAGGTGAGTATTGTACAGCCAAATATTTGTTAAGTATGATTAATGGTGGATAAAGGATTGCCACTTTGTAAAGGTCTGTGTAAAGACTCCATACAAAGATATATACTTTATTAAAAGTGTCTTGGAATTAACATTTTGAATTGTAATCACTCCATGAATTCAAAGATCATAAATTATTAAAATATTGGATATTTTATGAAGAAAACAACCAATAAAAGAATTGCAATTGCAATTGCTTGTGTTAGCATGAAGAGAAGAAAAAAATATTTAGGGGTCATATTTTTGAATATTTTGGGTAGCCAACAGTTTCAGACTGAATGAAAAGCTTTACACCTGATTTGTCTGAAACTATAACATGTACTACTCTTATGCACAGATGATTGATTGTAGTCAGGGGGGGTCTCTTTTTTTTTCTTTTTTTTTCTTTCTTTTTCTTCTATCTTTTTTTTTTTTTTTTCTCTCTGTTTTTTTAAGTCAGGTCAAATGACACAAAAAATTACAAAATCTTATATTTGTAAAGGAGCTGCCATTTATTTATTTCTCTTTCACTTCTTTTGATCTCAATGTCACAGATCTGGACCAGACAACCTTATTTTTCGCCTAACCGTGTCACCAGTCTTCAAAAGAAACTTCATGAGAAGAGCTGAGAGGTGTTACTTATGGGGACTGATATCATGAATGTCCGACAACTCCTGACCAATAGGCCTTTTTTCAGAAAGCCCCATGAGATTGCCTCTCTCCATCTCTCTTTTCCTCTCTCTCTCTCTCCCCCCCCCCCCCCCTCTCTCTCTCTCTTTCTCTCTCTCTCTGCTGTCCTCTCATTCTCTTTGCTTCATTTTGACTTTCTTTTTGTGATAAAAAGATTTGTAAATATTTCAATTCCTAGAACTGGCAATCATTATGTTTTCCATTTCAAATATGTTTTTCCTGTTGTGACATCAAATGCTGTTAAAACAAAAAAAGGAGACTTAGATCTTTCCTCATAAATGGTATGTGGTGTGTCTACCTGTTACTTAGTATCGAAAAAGCTAGTTAGGCTCCAATTCTGTAAATGAATCGTTTATTATTGCCAGTTCTGAGAATATTTTGGATTATTATTGTTTCATTGTTATCATTTTCATCTGCATTTTATTCTCATGAGAATGCTAACATAAACAATATATTCTTTATTAATGCAGTCGTGTTAACTAGCTATGATAAACAAATTGTACCATCTCATTGCCATGTAACAATATCTTTGATGGTGATATAAGAATATTTTGTAGATGTATTTGCATGAAGTAAGCTTTATGTTTACATTATGTGATGTACTTGCTGAAATATGTCTTCTTCTGCCGTGAACAATTTCCAACTGTTCTATTAATCAAGTATGACAATTACATATTTTAGCAGCCATTAATCATTTATTTGTTGAATATCATAGCTAATTACCACTTTTTGTTTGGGGGGAGTATTTCAAATTTCTTGAAATTCTTCTCCCGGTCATCATCGTCTTCATCGTCGTCATCATCATTGATGGGGAGATCGCATTGGGAAATTTTCCCGAGACGATCTCTGCTATCACCTCGAAAAAGTTCACTAGTAAAAAAAAAAGTTATAAAAAAAGTAAACAAAAGAAAATTGATGAAAAAAAAGAGAAAAAACATAGGATACTTGATTTATGATTTAATCTGAATAAAACTACAGCTCCACTCTCCCACGAAGGTGAATCAATGAAATACATGTAGTATTTGTAATGAAGTCAAGGTCTTGTATTAGTCAGTGGGAAATAGGCAAAATAAAACTGTATAACAGGTTTATTTTCCATTTTCTTGTCATCGCCAAGTTTCATACATGCACAAAGAATTTCCACGCAATATGCAATATTTCTCTTGAGACATATTTAATTGCCCATACCTTTTATTTTATTGAATTTTTTTTCCCTGCTCCTTTTACGTACACTTATAACTGAAAGGCTTCACACATTATGCGCCCAAGAGAATAATGATATTGTACATTGTCCCTTTCAAAATACATGTAGAGTTTTTGTATTAAGAAGGGCATTTATCATGAAAACATTCCAACTTTATACTTGGCAGCTAGTATTTGGGGGGAAATGTTAAAGAACCTAAGCGGGATACAGAACAAATATGTTGTAAAGAATTAAATAATGAAATAAATAGAATATATTGTATCCTGAACATGTTTATTTTGTTACATTTCATTGTGCCTAGCATTTTATTTTGAGTGGAATGTGTGTGGTGTGGTAGAAAAGGTTGTGTCCTTTTCTTCTTGAAAAAGACATTTTTTAAATAAGTTAATGAAATGTATCTATTAATGGTCAATTCCACCTTAACAATTATATTATGTTCATTTGTGCTGTGTGAAAGCTGAAAATTGTAGAGAAATGGCAAAAGTTTGAATGAAATTGGGACAAATAATGAGAAGTTTATGAATTTTTAAAATGTAAGATAATTTGATCAAATCTATGCAAATCTCAAATGGCATTTTTTTACATTTAATCGTGAAGTACTCCACCCTAAAAACAGTTGTAACTGTTGAAAAAAAGTACAATTGAAAATTACTTAATTTCTAACGTTCTTAAAAGCGCCTTTGAAGCACAACTCAGAATTTAATTTTGGGTGTTGTATCATAGGTCCTCAAAAAACAAGGGAAGGGGAAATATGGAAAAAGGAGCATTTTTCAAAGCAAATGGAGCACCTATCAGATTTGAATAAGGGCACTTACCAGAGGGGGAAAAGGAGCATTTATAAGAAAGGGTAATGGGCACTTAGCACAAAAGGAAAAAGGGCACTTATCGGAAGTGACCCGGGGCACGTGTCGAAGTAACGGGGACTTATCAGAGTTGAAAAGGAGTGCACTTCTTTTAGCTCACACCTTGGAAGCGTTTTAAAAAAAAGGCACTTAAAAGAATAGAAACCTAGAGGAGGTTCTAATCCTCCGATGACACTAATGATGGCCTCCTGGGAGCAGCAACTGTTGGGGCAGTAACTGCAAAATGACATAGTGGCAATGCGAGTGGTCCGATCCGCAGGGATAGAATCTGAACTTGTATGACTAAGTCTATATTCTATTGAGTATTGTAGCCTCAGGAACATAGAGCTTGAGTGTGTGATCACTTCTGCTGATGTATGGAGCTTTGGTTACGAAGTGAGGAAAATAAGTGTTGGCTATATAGCTGGTGGTGTATTCGATAGAGCAGGGAGGTGAGACAACTCCCTGGATATATAGCGCAAGTAATCCCATCTTCGAGAGCATTTGTATCAGCAACTGACTTCTGACACCTCTGCTCCCCCCCCCCCCCCTCCCTAAATTGGGCATTAATTTACATGACCCTAAGCTTGCAGGAGGAGAATCTTTCAAAAGGGTTACATATTTCCCCAAATTAAAGTGCCTCTAAAATCACCATTCTTGCCCCCCCCCCCCCCCCCCCCCCGCCACCCAAGGGTCAGAGGGACAGCATTCGTGTTCCCCAAATCTCTGGTAAAGGGGTACTTTTCGCAGGACAAAGTTCGGCCCAATAATTTTTTTTTTTAAAGGGCCGTATTTGACTTTTCACCATGAGATTTCTTTAAAGAGGGTTTTTTTTTTCTCTCTCTCTCTCTTTCTCTCTCTCTCTTTAGACTCCTGAAAAATAAAAAAGGGGGTTATAAAATATCTTAAATATCAGAGATAGGGGCTTACAGTACATTGAGCATTTTTCCGGATTTAGGGGGGTTTCCAAGGCAGGAAAAGCCCGTGAAAGGGGGGTTTAGAAATGTTGGCAGCACTGAGAAAGGGGGGGGGGGTGCTTTCAAAGGGAGGGAACACGCATACGCGTAATACCCTAAATAACACAGAGTGGGGGGGGGGGGGGGGGGGCCCGCCCACTTTAAGCTAGCTCAGTGTATTTTTCCTCCCGGGCTGCACTGAAATACTTTGAATCTGAAAGATACCATAGCTTATATCCCGTACGGCGATTGTCTTGGAATTGGACGACTACTTCGTATTTTGCTTGTTTTTTCACCCATTTTCCTCCCGAATCCAAAATGTTTGGTTTAAGCAGAATTAATCGCGGCTTACGTATGATCTCAGGAATCAACAGAGCTGCACCCGCGAGGAAGTAAGTACTGTGTAAACGGTTTATAACTGTAACTAGATCTACTAAGGTTTTAAATTTGCTTTCAAATTCATCTAGTAAAATGACCGCATTCACAGTGTTTGTACGACGAACTCATTTGTTGCATGTAGAGCTCTAGGCAGCTGGCTCGCGCTAGTTTCGTATCCATTTTTTACCCGTAGCTCCGGCGTGGGGATACCTAGACCGAATTTTCCGTCTCTTTCGTTCGTTAGCCTCTTATTGGGGTAGGGTCGGCCGGCTCTCTCTTTAGAGACGGAAACCGTCTATACACATTCCCTTGATAATGCTACGGCCATTTCAGGTCGTAGCGTTTTGCCCCCAAAATCCCTCAAAATGTCATTTTACCTCGTGCATGTATGATGTTATATTGTAAATTAGGCCTAGAGTCTAGGCTATAATAATTCAGTTCCACTTACCAACTTGACTGAAATAATCCGTTTAATGGTCCCTTTTAAGGAAATTATGGGTCAAAATCGACATCCATGATGTTGAAAATCTTGCAAGCCGTGTTAAACTCTCGCTGCCGGAGTCATCTAAATCAATCTCATCCCTTCTAGTCTACGCTGAAGGCAAAATGATTATGAAGGAAAAACTGTGATAACGCCATTACGAACGTGTAGATGGCGAAAGACACGGAAAATTCGGTCTAGGGGATACCCTACTAAAACATACCAAAAAACAACCTAACCTTCATCAATTGTTCAAATAATGGTCATGATATTAAGTCGTTATATTTCTTACCCCTTTTGTCATGTTCGTGTCAATTTTCTTATCTTTTTGGGGCGCTAATTCAGAATCATCATTAGAAGTCTATCCATACTTTTGTCTTTGACCTGTAAATCTGGCGTGATAGTGATACCCTACTAAAAGTTGTATCCAGAAGAAGATGTTTCCTACTACCTTTTATTTGTCAT
The DNA here is from genome assembly GCA_035222895.1 of Strongylocentrotus droebachiensis. Taxonomy (NCBI): domain Eukaryota; kingdom Metazoa; phylum Echinodermata; class Echinoidea; order Camarodonta; family Strongylocentrotidae; genus Strongylocentrotus; species Strongylocentrotus droebachiensis. Next base: position 7,505 of record JAVYIG010013384.1, read on the forward strand.
TCATACAGTGGTAGTGCAGTGTATCGTGGCGCTATGGCTCCGTCTAGGACCAGACAGATTCAAGGAATGGCGGTCGTCTCGGCCATGTGGTTCTGGATACTCTGGAGATTCTATCACGAGCCTGCCGATGTCTTTGTAAGTTTCTTAACAGGCCTGTCCTCATCAGCTCGAGATTGCCAAATTACCTGCTACTTTAAGTATCCCGATCGCAAATTATCCAGCTAATTTGCATCTACATCAGCCCTGCACGCTATGAACATGACGGACAAAGAAAGAGGACAATATATATACAGTTCCTCAGGTAGACAAAGGAACATCCCTTCACTGCTATTATGTAAAAATTTGTATAACAGGTGTCACATGCATATTCACCTGTTCTACACATTTTTACATAATAGCAGGGGAGGGATGTTCCTTTGTCTACTTGAGGAACTGTTTATTTTGTCCTCTTTCTTTGTCCGTCATGTTCATAGTGGCAGTTGCAATTAGAGGGATATTTGGTTGAGATAATCATCCCAAGATATCTTGGGCTAGTTTGCAAAATATCCCACTATTTGTCCGGTGCGTCTTCACCAGCCCAAAGACTTGACTATGCGCAAACGCAGAGCAAAATATCTCGAGCTGATTTCTTGAGTTCGAGTTTCAAGATTTGAGGTTTAGTCTCGAGCTGATGAAGACACAATTTGTAACTTCTGGCTTATTTCCCAAATCAGAAATGGTGGGCTATCTTGCAATCTCGAGCTGATGAAGACGCAATTTGTAACTTCTGGCTTATTTCCCAAATCAGAAATAGCGGGCTATTTGGCGATCTCAAGCTGATGAAGACATACCTAGTGAGATAGTTGAGTGCGAGGAAAGGTAACAAATAGTTTATGAGCTGGCATTCTTTTTTTAATGTCAGTTTGGAAGAATGTCATAGCAAAAATGTCCCCTGAAAAGGATTGCTCTTCAAATACCCTCAATATGTCAAAAGAAATGGCTTACCCAGTAAAAGATATGTTATGGGCCAAATTTTCATGCCACATGTGTGCATACATGTAGGTCTGCACAATCAACTTTTTCCCTCATTGCTTCCAGACAGTTTTTTTGCCCACAATATAATTGCATGACTAGTCCTCAACTTTATCTTCAATATCTTTGGTACCTTTACCGATCACTTTAATAACTTACGTACTCATCAAAATGGATCTACATATACATGTATGCTTGTTCACACTTCTGTACATTCTACATTATTTTGTTGATCCTTAATGTTTTCTTTATTGTCATAACTACATTTAGTACATGTCTATATTTTCAGAATATATAATTGGTTATCTTTTGTCAGGTCGTAATTGTTGTAGCCTTGTACATTTTAGTAATAGATAAAAGGCTGCATACTTTGATGACACCTCAATTTGGCAGGTATTTTCCTTGTAATATATTAGATCCCACAGTTTTGAAATTAGTATTTAATTTTCAGGCAGGAAAGCTCATCCCCCCCCCCCCTCCCCCTATGCCCCTCTTGGAGAAAGTGTGCTTAAATACACCCACATGCTGTACATTTACATTATAATTCTTTCCATTTGCTTGAAGACTAAAGTATCACTGATTGCCCACATGATTACATGGACCATTATATTAAAACCGTTCTAATTTCAGGAGAATGCAAGTTATGACAAAGTGTTTAAACTGAATTCGAAAATATTAAAAATGAATACAAAATATATGAAAATTAAAAATTAAAATAAAAACATTATCCCAATTTTGCCCAACTCTTCATTTGTACCCTACAGTGTATGCATTTTTTGTGTGTGTCAATATTGTTTACTGGTACATGTAATTATACCATTCAAATAGCAACTATTTGCCATTTATACTAAATTGAACTTGTATTTTTCAGGGTCATTTTGAGTATCCAGATCCTGCGAAGTGGACCGATGAAGAGCTGGGAATTCCCCCTGATGATGAGGATTGATGTTAGTTAGAGCAACTTAGAATATAGGTAAACAAACATTTCATTTTCATTTCATTTTATTATTTCACTCTCTTTTAAAAAACTTCAAAAGTATACATGTTTGTTCATGATCAACATAAGATAAAAGGAAGTGGGGAATCATAAAAGCCAATATTGGCTTAATGAGATTGATCCCCAAATAAATACTTAGCATAAACGAGATACAAACTTATTTTATATAAAATCATCGTACATACATGAACCTGTGGGCCAGCTTATGTTTTTTTTTTACTAATATGTTACCTACTGTAACACATCTAAGTAAATGGCCTTGAGTGAGATACAAGGGTATATGGCACAAGTCGATGAGCATATTTCGCAAATCGGCACGACAATGAGTGCGATACACCCCAAGAAAGAAAGCCATTTAAGACAATGTCATTATTAAAATGTAATAATAATAATACTACAGCATTAATTATGCGCCATCAATCTAAATAGTAAACTATTCTGAGGCGCAGAGGGAGATTATTACTCTGGCTTTAGCACTGCTGCCATTACGACGCTCTAGTATTTCAAAGAATTAATTTCTGCCAGGTACCCATTTACATCACATGGGTTGAGTGTGGCAAATGTAAATCAATGTCTTGCCAAAGGACATAATGGTATGGAACCTAAATTTCACCATTGAATCGTAATGTTTTGTTATTCAACGTGCACATTAACCTTACCAGACTTTTACCTGTATTTTTAATCAACTTTAAACCACCACCCTCAAAGAATGTGGCCATGGAAGGCTCAATGAAAGTTGCATGAAACCTACCATACAAATAATGATCAATATATCTCATAATGGTATTGAGTTAATAAAAATTAATAGCCCTACTGAAGGTTGAATCATTCAAAATATGTAGTTAAATTTAAATGACACTATTAATGTTCTTTTTGTGCATTACACCACAATGTCTGGTAATGACCAAATTCCTTGGATGTCAACACAACTGTATGTGCTCGCGTAGAGTAGATAAGGCACTGAACATATTAAAGGGATCCGGTAACTTTGTCTCAGATTCTGAAACAAAATTCTGGATTTGGCTCATGCTGCAATGATAATTATAAACCTTTAGGTCAGTCAGAAAACCAATGACTTTTACAAGTGGAATTACAAATTTTGAAAACCGTTAGCCAAACAGTTTTCATAACGAGTATGGGAAAACGAATATGGTAAAACCGGTCACTCAAAGATTTTTACTTTTTTGAGGCACTTCTTGATCATTTTGAAGCGCAATTTTTTTAGGGTTTTAATATTACACCATATCACAGACACTGATAAAACGTAGGGCCGTGTATCTCAGATTTAACATTGTTAAAAGATCCCTTTAAGCCTGTCTTGGGTTCAACTATGTATGTATCCTTAATTTTTCTTCATACTCCTTAATTTTTTAACCTAGAGAATGCATGGTAAAGGTTTTTGAGGGTGACTTTATGCATTCTATCTGCACACAATTTTTTTTCTTCTGAGATGGTCGGTACCATATTAGCAAGTTCATTATTTTCTTTTATTACATGTTCTTTTATTGCAGGACCTGTATATAGCTCAAAGCCTTATGTCGATGGAGTTGAAGAGGACACATGTCAAAGCTGATTGTACTGATCTGTAGGAGTTACCAGGGATGCCAGTTTTCAGGCCCTGCCGATTTATTTTCTGACCTAGTTTAGGCTTTTTTGTGTACAAAATAGCTCATTCTAGGTGATTTTCAGGCCCACTGATCAATTCTAACTGGCATCCCTGAGTTACCGCTTGGTGTTGATTGGAGACATCTAAATGAACCTTCCCCATCAACATACAGCAGTGAGCCAACATGTATGGAACTGCCCAAATCGGGAGTGTAACAGCTAATGCTAGTAATAGGAATGGACACGTCAAACGGAAATCTCAATATGTGGGACTGTTGATAATAAAATTGCAATGTCGCTTGCGATACTTCAAAGATAAAGTCCTTAACCCTCTCAGTACAACCTTTTTGTGACACCACTATGAGGCTCTTTCTCAGAAAGTGTAGTTGCGGTATAAAAAGGGTAATTGTGCCCACCCTTATTCTTCCTCTTCCTCTTCCTCACGTCCGGCCATTTTAAATGGGAATAAAGTGTGATTATGATAAGAATTTGATTGTGCATATACAGTCAAACCTGTCTATAGTGACCGCCCAAGGGAAACACACAAAGTGGTCTTTGTAGACGGGTTCCTTTAGTACATGTTTCAATGAGAAACCATATTCAAGGGAAGTTAAAAATGTGGTCCTTGTGGACAGATGGTCTCTGTAGACAGGTGTTCACTAAAGCAGGTTTGACTGTATACCATTGTAGTTCTAGGATCAGGAATCCCATGTTAGCACTACGTATTGCTGAGTATGTTGCCTTTGTAAACTTATTTTGGAATCGTTTTGCTGAAAGTGATCTTGATGCTACAAGCATCAGGCGAGTGAGGTTCAACATACAGACCAGTATTTGTACATGTGTCCTTGCAATAAAATATTTTGAATGTCATACAAACTTACAAAGCTTGGAATTTGGTTTTCTTCAATGGTTTCAGAAGTATTTTAAGACTTGAGTTGGGAGTAGTATTCTTACAATTTTATTTTGTTTTCAACTTAAGAGAGATAATTTAATTGTCGTAACAAATCCCTTTTATTTGCTATGCTATACTATTGATTGGGGGAGGGTGTGCAAGATGGTTTCAGGTGGCTTCTTTTCTTGTCCTTTTTATGCCTCCGTTACGAAGTATCCGGAGGCATTATGTTTTCGGGTTGTCCGTCCGTCCGTACGTCCGTCCGTCCGTACGTACGTCCGTCCGTACGTCCGTACGTCCCGTTCTCGTGATCGCGTTATCTGAAGAACCAGTTGATGGATTCCTTCCAAACTTTGGTCATGTATGTATCTTGCAGAGCCAATGAACTGATTAGATTTTGGGGTCACGAGGTCAAAGGTCAAAGGTCACAGGGCTCATTATGTATGCAAAACAGCTCGTGATCGCGTTATCTCAAGAACCGATTGATGGATTCCTGCCAAACTTTGGTCATGTATGTATCTTGCAGAGCCAATGAACTGATTAGATTTTGGGGTCACGAGTTCAAAGGTCATAGGTCACAGAGCTCATTATGTATGCAAAAACAGCTCGTGATCGCGTTATCTGAAGAACCGATTGATGGATTCCTGCCAAACTTAGACCATGTATGTATCGTGCAGAGCCAATGAACTGAGTAGATTCTTGGGTCATGAGGTCAAAGGTCAAAGGTCATGGGCTCATTATGTATGCAAAAATAGCTTGTGAACGCATTCTCATTAGAACTGACAGATGGATTACTATTTAACTCAGGACATCTTGCAGAGCCAATGAACTGAGTAGATTTTAGGGTCATGAGGTCAAAGATCAAAGGGTCATTTATGTATATGAGAAATTGCTTGTAATCACGATATTCTGAGAACCTGTTAATGGATTACAATTGAACTTGAATTTGAAAAATTTCTTCTGTTTTGGTTTGTAATATTGCTCTTTGACGGAGGCATCATTTTCGACTGCGCGCAGTCGAAGTTCCATCTAGTTTTCTGTTTCTTTCTGTTTCTTTTTTCCCCCACCACTTTGTTTTTGTTTGTGTGTGTGTGTATGTTGTTGTTTGTTTTTTTTTGGGGGGGGGGGGCATGCTCTCCTTACACTGATATCAACTCACAAAACCCGTACAGGACAGTATACACATTTAGTACATTTATTTATCCATAACATGTATTACATAATTATGTATTTTCAATATCTAATAGCTGAAAGGCAGCATAGGACATAAAATGTCAAATGACATGTAAACAAATATTTTGAATGTGTACAAATAAGATCACATTGCTAACATAGATGCAGATGTGTCCATTTATGATAAAGAATAATTTGAAACTTAAATAAGTAAAAGGGTGAACACTATTGCAATCTAAAAATGTCTATGCCACTGTAATTTCAATACCCTATTCTATATCCAATAGAAATGTAGGTCACGCACAAGGTTATTGAAATTGCCTGTGGTTTCATTCCCAAAGTAGTTGCGACCGTGTTAGAGATAGATATATTAAAGCCCCACTGCACTACTTATAGCTACTTGGGCCCTCTATATAGCAAATAATGCCTAATCGGTGACCATTGGTCCCCCATGAACCTCTTTTTCTTATAATTGAGAGCTTATTTGATGAGATAACCACCTGTCAGCGACCATGCAGGGAGGTCTAAGGGAGTGGGGTAAAAAACATGGAGAGACGGATTGACAGGCAGAGATGCGAAGAGACAGATAAGGGGAAGAGAAACAAAAGTTAACATGTTGAGATAGAGAATGGGAGAGACAGAGAAAGAGAGTGAGACTGAGTGAGACTGAGGAGGCACAGAGAGGAGGAGAGAGGATGCGCAGGAAAAGGAAAGATAGAGAGATGCGCCTGAGGAGAAAGATTTAATATGGAGTAAAAGAGAGGAAGGGAGAGACAGAAGGAGAAGAAGAGAGAAAAGAGAAGTATGAAATATTGAAATGAAGAGATTTTGTGACAGGGGAAAAACAGATCATGAGAGAAAAAATAAACTGAAGATTTACGGTATCGCCATCTTTGAAGATCTTTCTAAACATTGGCATCAACTACTCCTGGAAACTCTTAACCATAGAAAAATAACATCATGATGGATACTCCATAGTAAGGTACGCCATTGTGACTGAAAGAGGTGGGAACAGTATCAAAACATATTCCCAATGCTGAAACCTTGAAGAGAATCTGAAGTATACTAGAGTTTCATCTTGGTAACAAATAACAATCATGTGCTATTTCATAAATACAGGCTGATGGATACATGTATATCGGTTACTAATGTGTTACACGCACAGGCCCGAATTCATAATTCGGGCCACAAAGTTTTAATCTATATACATATTTGTTTCCCTTTAGACTCACATTTATAATTACTGAATATAGTTATTTAATGATATCATTAAATGAGTAAAGGTATACTTTACATGCTTACTTTCATATACCGTATATACATACATACATGTATATACCAAAATTAATATATATATCTCAATGATTTGTTAATTCTATATTATTTTTTTATACATTGATCATTATGCTTAACTTGATACTTACAGGATCCATATATTTTCACATACTACGGACCGATTAACAATTACTTTCAAGCATTCTTTTATATTTTATGCATTTTTTAAACTAACACTGTATTTGCTATCCTTGTAGTAAATACCAGTTCTAAATACATGTATACAATCATACGTAACCTAGTACAATGTTCTATCATGTTCATGTTCCCTCTCTTTGAAAGCACTCCCTATCTCCGCTGTGTATAAGTCAACACGGTCCTCATTAAGTCGCGCGAAAAGTTACCCCTTTTACCGGAGATTTTGGGAACGCGCAAAAAGGACATGACTTTGAACAGGACACATACATACAGAGGCATGATACTCCCCATGAAGGCCTTTTTGCGCATCACAATATTCGTTTATTGGTTGGCATGAAAATGATCATGCATGATGATAGTTGTACCACAGTATTCAATATTCGTATTCATATTCAAAATGTACTATATTCTGCATAATAATATAACCGCCCTTGGAACGATACTACTAATGAAAATGATAACAATACTTAATGCTGATAATAATAATAATATTAATAATTGTAATATACATTAAAAATCATACTAGCCTAATAGTATTGCCCTACTTCACTGGAGGGCTCTAGGGAGCGCTTCCACCCAGCATCTAGACCAAGAACTAGATAGTTTATTCCTCAGCACTATACATCCTGACTTATGGATCCTGCTGAGTATCGTCGTAGAAGTAGAAGTAGTAATAATCCGTCCTTATTGTATTAAGTTCTCTATGCGCTTCCAAATGACTTTGGATATTATTAACCTGGCATTAGTACAACAAAATATATTTTATCTAACAATCAATTATTGAACCATCATTTTCACATTATCCTCTAACCTCTAATCAATTGATCGAACCTGCCATAAGTATCAACTATTTAATTGTATCAAAATAATGATTATCCAAACCACTTAAAAGATCAAACTATTGTAAAACTATTTCTGTTTTAAGATAATTGACCTGGAAAGTATTGATTCATAATTTATTTTTTCAAACATTTAAACCGTCAATCATTACATCGGTTCTTGTATTTCTGCACTTCGTTAACATAGATCTAAATTCTTTAAGTCGCCACCAATATACCAGCGAGTTTGACATAGTTCCTATGCTGAAGAAGATATTACCAATAAAAATGTGTAATATCGAGGTATTCCCGGGGGTATTCCACACCGCAATGACATATTCCACTCTATAAATCGATCGGAAAAATAATGTCGTGACGTATACACATGCTATTGTGGTAAACACTTTTCTGTTTTCGAGTTTCCTCTGTTCAGAAAACTTGACACCAGGAGGGCCTTTGGAGACGGTAGTATAGACGAAGATATAGAAGAGGCCGGTGATGAGCAGGAGCACGACGTCGGTAGATGATGCGGAGATGTAGGAAGTGACTAGATCTTGCGTGGTCGAGATGGGGTATGCTATTGGTATGCAAAGCAGCCAGGTGGTGACGCAGGCAGCGATGATACGGGGTGTGGTGATGATGCCATGGGCGCCAAACGGGTCCACCCGGATGGTAATGAATTGATGTACGGCGGCGAGAAGGATGTTGATCACAGAGACGAAGTCGGCTGAATATATCACAACGTTGGCGAAACGGCTTGTACCCCCATCCTGCGAATGGAGAGAAGTGAGCTTAATCAAAGAATAATAATGATATCAATAATGATAGCTATAATAATAGTAATGGTAATGATGATAATAGCACAGTGCGTCCCAGAAAAAACGAAACCGAGAACTAAAAATGTTTTATCATAATTTAATGACAATTATGATCAATAAATGACACATATTTGGAAAGCTTAGAGTCTCCTCTTTCATTTGATGTAACTCATATGATGCATATTCCACGCATGAGTGATTAAAAGCAATTTGAAGAGAGGAAACCCAAAAGTCATTTGGCGGGCGGTATCTAAATTTCAAGGAGAAAATCACATTTGTAGAAAGGTCAATTTCTACTTTTTAATATGACACGTCAATCAGGAAAAATGAGCCAGGAATAAAAAAAAGTTCTGTTTTTTTAAAGTAATGCTTGCATTTCCATAATTTGATCAAACGAGTACGTTTTCACTGGCTGCCTACCGTAGCCACAGAGTTGACAAAAAACTTAACTCAGTTTCGTTGACGATCAGCCATGCACAAAGAAGACAAAAGATGTGATGCATGGCTGATCTTCAACCAAACGGAGGATTTTTTTATGTTGGGGACCGGGGTAAAATGCAATAAATTATTGAAAATTTATTGCATTTTCTGGGTTTTTTTATTTATGGAAGCTGCCCCCTACCCTAGCCCCCGCTGCGTACTGTCATGGTTCAGTGACAAAGGAATGGCCTCGTAATTGTGAGGCCCCAGGATAAAACCGTGTCGATGTGCTATATTAGTGCCCTTTTTTGGGGCATTTATCCTCATTACTGTCATTTATGACTTAAGGGCGTAGGTCCCCTATTTGATAAGCATAGAAGCATACACATGCTTTAGCAGTCACGCAAAACACACATTTGCAAATTATTATTCAATAAAATCTGAGAATGTATACTTTTATTTAGATTTATTATTTTTAAATTATTTTTTAAATAATTCCATAAAATTGGGGTAAAACAAAAATATTCCACCTATATGAGCGACAGTGTATATAAAAATCAACATTATTGATGAATGCTTGTAAGGAACCTCAAGTATTGCGAGAGTGGCTCATATTGGTCATTACACATATCATTAATTCATACATTATTATTCAATTGTTTATAATAATTGTTGTTAAAAATAGAAAATTCTTTTGGAAATATTATTACTAGTAATACAACGAAGAGAACGCAATGTGTAAAAACGGAGATGAAATCACAAAGAATGATGTTGAAGGGTATAATGTTTGTCGGTTTTCTCAGTTTCTTATTGAACAGGATGCAAATCATAGTCAGTGTAGACCCGAGACAGGAGACAATGTTTAATATGAAATAGCTATAACCCAATGCTGCGAGAAATGGAGGAAGTTGATCATATTCATCCAGAATAGAGGAGTTAACTGACAAATTTGAATTATTTGGCGTTTCATTCATGATCCTTTTGATATCAAGTTCACACCGACAAAATTCAGTTTGTTGAAAGGATTTTGTAAAAGTTGTCACACGCACGATTCAAGAGTCAAGACAATTAGATAACAAGTTCGAATTACTTCGCGTTGCTCTCTTGGTCCTTTTGATACCTACACCAAACAAACACATTCGATTTCCAGTACGCTGATTGAATTAGTAGGAATCGTCTCACAAAATATTCAATGAATATTGGAAGTCATTGAATCAGCTAGTTCCTCTATCGATGTCAAGACTGCTCTTCGAATGTTTACAAAGGATGTGCGATTGCTTAGACTTGATAAAATACAAGCTTCTTCATAGAAAATGATAATGATGGATTAGAAGATTTGATGATCATAATTACTTGGCGTTGCATTCATGGTATCAATAACAACACCACACAAACAAATTTGAATTCCAACAAGTTGAAATATCTGTTGCACAAAACATCCGTTCACTGCTCTAATGTTGTTGGTGATCGAGGAAATAAAGTATGATTACAAAAGACATTTTTCCGTCGGTACAAATGCATCAATCCCTAACTATGGAAACGACAAAGCATTCATTTCAGAATGGATGCCCGCAAAAGACAAATAGTGGCCTTTTTCTTTTTCGCCACTCTACTGTTTATGTATAAATAAGGCCTAAGTGGTTGTCAACTTGAATCTATTTGGAAAGGAAACCTTTGTTGACTATACCTCCGTGTAGTTAATTAGAAGGGATGATGATTTCATTGTTTGTCGCTCTTAGTCTCGCTGCTCTTAATTACTGTCTTCCAAGGAGCCTCGTTAATGTAAATGGATGTGCTTCTAAAAATCAACCATTAACAAATGTCAGCATACCTACATACAGGGGCGTAAATCCCGGGGGGGTGGGGGGATGCATCCCCCCTCGCTTGAAGGAGGGGGGGGGGGTGGCCTGTACAAATATCCCCCCCCCCTGGGATTACCACAAAAAAAGAGAGGAAAAAAAGGAAGAAGAAAAAGGGGGAAAATGTGATTGTTTCAATTTCAGCATAATGCATGAGAAATTAGTTATTTTTGTAATGTATGTATAACTGTATAGCCTACACGTATACAGTATGTCACGTTCATTAAGAGTAGTTGCGCGACGTGCGCGAACAAGCATTTCATAAACTTCAGAATAATTGTTCGTTATTTTGCAAGGTAATATTATAACCCAGACGTAAAGTGCGCCAGCGCGCGAGCGCTTAAAAAATGCAATCATGTACAGTAGATGCCCGGCTCCCCCCCCCCACCCCCACTCAGTGTTATTTAGGGTACGCGTATGCTCGTTCCCTCCCTTTGAAAGCACACCCCCCCCCCCCTATCTCAGGACTGCCAACATTTCTGAGCCCCCCTTTCGCCGGCTTTTCGCTGGCTTTTCCTGCCTTGGAGACCCCCCAAAAAATAAAAAAATAAATCCGGAACACTGCTAAATGTACCACCCCCCCCCCCCCCTATTTTAGGTGAGCTCTAGTCGATCGAGGGGGACTGGGGGCCAATGTTTTTACTTATCAAAATGAAATAATCCTAAATGAGCTTTCAAGGTAGCTGATTGTAGTGATCTGGGACCTGTTTCAAAAAGCTTTTTTTCGATGACAAATGACGAAAATCAGTGACAAATCTGCTGATAACCAATCAGAAGCAAGGATTTTAGTAGCTTATAACAAAAACTGTCATTTGTCACTGATGAGAAGTTTTGTGAAACTCCCCCCTGTAGGAGTTACCGCTTGGTGTTGATTGGAGACATCTAAATGAACCTTCCCCATCAACCTACATCAGTGAGCCAACATGTATGGAACTGCTCAAATTGTGGAGTGTATCAGATGCTAGTAATAGGAATGGAGAGTACAACCTTTTTGTAACGCCTCTATGAGGCTCTTTCACAGAAAATGTAGTTGTGGTATAAAAAGGGTAATTGTGCCCACCCTTATTCTTCCTCTTCCTCACGTCCGGGCATTTTATATGGGAATGAGCTTGAGGTGTGATTATGAATTTGATTGTGCATACATATACCATTATAGTTCTAGGATCAGGAATCCCATGTTAGCACTACGTATTGCTGAGTAAGTTGCCCTTGTAAACTTATTCTGGAATCGTTTTGCTGAAAGTGATCTTGGTGCTACAAGCATCATGCAAGGTGAGCTTCAACATACAGATCAGTATTTTGTACATGTGTCCTTGCAATAAAATATTTTGAATGTCATTGAAAGCTTGGAATTCGGTTTTCTTTGATGGTTTTAGAAGTATTTTAAGACTTGAGTTGGGAGTAGCATTCTTGCAATTTTATTTTGTTTTCAACTTTAGAGAGATATTTTGATTGTCATAACAAATCCCTTTTATTTGCTACGCTATTGAATGGGGGAGGGTGTGCAAGATGGTCGTGGTGGCTTCTTTTCTTGACCTTTTCTCCTTTTCCCTTTCCCTATCACGTGCTGACTTTTCTTTCCGTTTCTTTTTTTACGCACCACTTTGTTTTTGTTCGTGTGTGTGTATGTTTTTTTTTTTGGGGGGGGGGTGGAGGGGGGACATGCTCCTCTTACACTGATATCAACTCACAACTCACAAAACCCCGTACAGGACAGTATACACATTTAGTACATTTATTTATTCATAACATGTATTACATAATTATGTATTTTCAATATCTGAGAGCTGAAAGGCAGCATCCATAGGATGAAAAATGTCAAATGACGTGTAAACAAAATAATATTGTTGATGTGTAAAAATAAGATCACATTGCTAAAATAAATACAGATGTATCCACATCACATATGATAAAGCATAATTTGAAACTTAATTGAGGAAAGCAGAGAACCCTCTTGCAATCTAACAAATTCTATGCCACTGTAATTTTAATACTCTATTCTATATCCCAAGGAAATATAGGTCACGCACAAGGTTATTGGAATTGTCTTTGGTTGTTTTATCAAAAGTAGTTGAGACCGTGTTAGAGATAGATATATTAAAGCCCCACTGCACTACTTATAGCTACTTGCGCCCTCTATATAGCAAGTAATGCCTAATCTGTGACCATTGGTCCCCCATGATCCTCTTTTTCTTATGTTAATTGAGAGCTTATTTGATGAGCTAACCATGCACCTGTCAGCGACCATGCAGGGAGGTCTAATCCCTCCAGGCCAAACTAGTTCGGTGGGGCTTTAATACAGTGGGATACAGCTGAAGAGAACAGAGGGAGTGGGGTCAAACACATGGAGAGACAGACGGACAGGCAGAGATGTGAAGAGAAACATGTTGAGGTAGAGAATGGGAGAGACAGAGAAAGAGAGTGCTTGAGTGAGACTGTGAGGAGGCAGAGAGAGGAGGAGGGATGGAGGGAAAAGAAAAGGAAAGATGGAGAGATGGGTCTGGGGAGAAACATTAAGAGAGAAAGATTAAATATGGAGTAAAAGAGAGGGAGGGAGAGACAGAAGGAGAAGAAGAGAGAAAAGAGAAGTATGAAATATTGAAATGAAGAGATTTTGTGACAGAGGGGAAAAACAGATCATGAGAGAAAAAATAAACTGAAGATTTTCGGTATCGCCATCTTTGAAGATCTTTCTAAACATTGGCATCAACTACTCCTGGAAACTCTTAACCATAGAAAAATAACATCACATGGATACTCCATGGTAAGGTATATGCTATTGTGACTGAAAGAAGTGGGAACACTATCAAACAAATATTCCCAATGCTGAAACCTTGAAGAGAATCTGAAGTATACTAGAGTTTCATCTCGGTAACAAATAACAATCATCTGCTATTTCATAAATACAGGCTGATGGATACATGTATATCGGTTACTAATGTGTTAAACGCACAGGCCGAATTCATAATTCGGGCCACAAAGTTTTAATCTATATACATATTTGTTTCCCTTTAGACTCGTACATATGCATTTATAATTACTGATATAGTTATTTAATAATATCCTTAAATGGGTAAAGGTACATGTACATGCTTACTGTCATATATATATATATATATATATATATATACATATGGGTATATATATATATATATATATATACATACATACATGTATATACCAAATACACATATCTCAATGATTTGTTAATTCTATATAATGTTTCTATACATTGATCATTATGCTTAACTTGATACTTACATGATCCATATATTTTCACATACTACGGACCGATTAACAATTACTTTCAAGCATTCTTTTATATTTTATGCATTTTTTAAACTAACACTGTATTTGCTATCCTTGTAGTAAATACCAGTTCTAAATACAATCATACGTAACCTAGTATAATGTTCCATCATGTTCATGTTCCCTCTCTTTGAAAGCACTCCCTATCTCCGCTGTGTATAAGTCAACACGGTCCGGATTAAGTCGCGCGAAAAGTTACCCCTTTTACCGGAGATTTTGGGAACGCGCAAAAAGGACATGACTTTGAACAGGACACATACATACAGAGGCATGATACTCCCCATGAAGGCCTTTTTGCGCATCACAATATTCGTTTATTGGTTGGTATGAAAATGATCATGCATGATGATAGTTGTACCACAGTATTCTATATTCGTATTCATATTCAAAATGTACTATATTCTGCATAATAATATAACCGCCCTTGGAACTATACTACTAATGAAAATGATAACAATGCTTAATGCTGATAATAATAATAATATTAATAATTGTAATATACATTAAAAATCATACTAGCCTAATAGTATTGCCCTACTTCACTGGAGGGCTTCAAGGGAGCGCTTCCACCCAGCATCTAGACCAAGAACTAGATAGTTTATTCCTCAGCACTATACATCCTGACTTATGGATCCTGCTGAGTATCGTCGTAGAAGTAGAAGTAGTAATAATCCGTCCTTATTGTATTAAGTTCTCTATGCGCTTCCAAATGACTTTGAATATTATTAAACTGGCATTAGTAAAAAAAAATATTTTATCTAACATAATCAATTATTGAACCATTTTCACATTATCCTCTAACCTCTAATCAATAATATATTGATCGAACCTGCCATAAGTATGAACTATTTAATTGTATCAAATATTATAATGATTATCCAAACCACTTAAAAGATCAAACTATTGTAAAACTATTTCTGTTTTCAGATACTTGACCTGGAAAGTATTGATTCATAATTTATTTTTTCAAACATTTAAACCGTCAATCATTACATCAGTTCTTGTATTTCTGCACTTCGTTAACATAGATCTAAATTCTTTAAGTCGCCACCAATATACCAGCGAGTTTGACATAGTTCCTATGCTGAAGAAGATATTACCAATAAAAATGTGTAATATCGAGGTATTCCACACCGCAATGACATATTCCACTCTATAAATCGATCGGAAAAATAATGTCGTGACGTATACACATGCTATTGTGGTAAACACTTTTCTGTTTTCGAGTTTCCTCTGTTCAGAAAACTTGACACCAGGAGGGCCTTTGGAGACGGTAGTATAGACGAAGATATAGAAGAGGCCGGTGATGAGCAGGAGCACGACGTCGGTAGAGGATACGGAGATGTAGAAAGCGAATAGGTCTTGCGTGGTCGAGATGGGGTATGCTATTGGTATGCAAAGCAGCCAGGTGGTGACGCAGGCAGCGATGATACGGGGTGTGGTGATGATGCCATGGGCGCCAAACGGGTCCACCCGGATGGTAATGAATTGATGTACGGCGGCGAGAAGGATGTTGATCACAGAGACGAAGTCGGCTGAATATATCACAACGTTGGCGAAACGGCTTGTACCCCCATCCTGCGAATGGAGAGAAGTGAGCTTAATCAAAGAATAATAATGATATCAATAATGATAGCTATAATAATAGTAATGGTAATGATGATAATAGTACAGTGCGTCCCAGAAAAAACGAAACCGAGAACTAACAATGTTTTATCATAATTTAATGACAATTATGATCAATAAATGACACATATTTGGAAAGCTTAGAGTCTCCTCTTTCATTTGATGTAACTCATATGATGCATATTCCACGCATAAGTGATTAAAAGCAATTTGAAGAGAGGAAACCCAAAAGTCATTTGGCGGGCGGTATCTAAATTTCAAGGAGAAAATCACATTTGTAGAAAGGTCAATTTCTACTTTTTAATGTGACACGTCAATCAGGAAAAATGAGCCAGGAATAACAAAGTTCTGTTTTTTTAAAGTAATGCTTGCATTTCCATAATTTGATCAAACGAGTACGTTTTCACTGGCTGCCTGCCGTAGCAACTAACAGAGTTGACAAAAAACTTAACTCAGTTTCGTTGACGATCAGCCATGCACAAAGAAGACAAAAGATGTGATGCATGGCTGATCTTCAACCAAACGGAGGATTTTTTTATGTTGGGGACCGGGGTAAAATGCAATAAATTATTGAAAATTTATTGCATTTTCTGGTTTTTTTTTATTTATGGAAGCTGCCCCCTACCCTAGCCCCCGCTGCGTACAGTCATGGTTCAGTGACAAAGCAATGGCCTCGTAATTGTGAGGCCCCAGGATAAAAACCGTGTCGATGTGCTATATTAGTGCCCTTTTGTGGGGCATTTATCCTCATTACTGTCATTTATGACTTAAGGGCGTAGGTCCCCTATTTGATAAGCATAGAAGCATACACATGCTTTAGCAGTCACGCAAAACACACATTTGCAAATTATTATTCAATAAAATCTGAGAATGTATACTTTTATTTAGATTTATTATTTTTAAATTATTTTTTAAATAATTCCATAAAATTGGGGTAAAACAAAAATATTCCACCTATATGAGCGACAGTGTATATAAAAATCAACATTACTGATGAATGCTTGTAAGGAACCTCAAGTATTGCGAGAGTGGCTCATATTGGTCATTACACATATCATTAATTCATACATTATTATTCAATTGTTTATAATAATTGTTGTTAAAAATAGAAAATTCTTTTGGAAATATTATTACTAGTAATACAACGAAGAGAACGCAATGTGTAAAAACGGAGATGAAATCACAAAGAATGATGTTGAAGGGTATAATGTTTGTCGGTTTTCTCAGTTTCTTATTGAACAGGATGCAAATCATAGTCAGTGTAGACCCGAGACAGGAGACAATGTTTAATATGAAATAGCTATAACCCAATGCTGCGAGAAATGGAGGAAGCTGATCATATTCATCCAGAATAGAGGAGTTAACTGACAAATTTGAATTATTTGGCGTTTCATTCATGATCCTTTTGATATCAAGTTCACACCGACAAAATTCAGTTTGTTGAAAGGATTTTGTAAAAGTTGTCACACGCACGATTCAAGAGTCAAGACAATTAGATAAAAAGTTCGAATTACTTCGCGTTGCTCTCTTGGTCCTTTTGATACCTACACCAAACAAACACATTCGATTTCCAGTACGCTGATTGAATTAGTAGGAATCGTCTCACAAAATATTCAATGAATATTGGAAGTCATTGAATCAGCTAGGTCCTCTATCGATGTCAAGACTGCTCTTCGAATGTTTACAAAGGATGTGCGATTGCTTAGACTTGATAAAATACAAGCTTCTTCATAGAAAATGATAATGATGGATTAGAAGATTTGATGATCATAATTACTTGGCGTTGCATTCATGGTATCAATAACAACACCACACAAACAAATTTTAATTCCAACAAGTTGAAATATCTGTTGCACAAAACATCCATTCACTGCTCTAATGTTGTTGGTGATCGAGGAAATAAAGTATGATTACAAAAGACATTTTTCCGTCGGTACAAATGCATCAATCCCTAACTATGGAAACGACAAAGCATTCATTTCAGAATGGATGCCCGCAAAAGACAAATAGTGGCCTTTTTCTTTTTCGCCACTCTACTGTTTATGTATAAATAAGGCCTAAGTGGTTGTCAACTTGAATCTATTTGGAAAGGAAACCTTTGTTGACTATACCTCCGTGTAGTTAATTAGAAGGGATGATGATTTCATTGTTTGTCGCTCTTATTCTCGCTGCTCTTAATTACTGTCTTCCAAGGAGCCTCGTTAATGTAAATGGATGTGCTTCTAAAAATCAACCATTAACAAATGTCAGCATACCTACATACAGGGGCGTAAATCCCGGGGGGGGGGTGGGGGATGCATCCCCCCTCGCTTGAAGGAGGGGGGGGGGTGGCCTGTACAAATATCCCCCCCTGAGATTACCACAAAAAAAGAGAGAAAAAAAAGGAAGAAGAAAAAGGGGGAAAATGTGATTGTTTCAATTTCAGCATAATGCATGAGAAATGGGTTATTTTTTTAATGTATGTATAACTGTATAGCCTACACGTATACAGTATGTCACGTTCATTAAGAGTAGTTGCGCGACGTGCGCGAACAAGCACTTCATAAACTTCAGAATAATTGTTCGTTATTTTGCAAGGTAATATTATAGCCCAGACGTAAAGTGCGCCAGCGCGCGAGCGCTTAAAAAATGCAATCATGTACAGTAGATGCCCGGCTCCCCCCCCCCCCCACTCAGTGTTATTTTGGGTACGCGTATGCTCGTTCCCTCCCTTTGAAAGCACACCCCCCCCCCCCCTATCTCAGGACTGCCAACATTTCTGAACCCCCCTTTCGCCGACTTTTCGCCGGCTTTTCCTGCCTTGGAGACCCCCCCAAAAATAAAAAAATAAATCCGGAACACTGCTAAATGTACCACCCCCCCCCCCCTATTTTAGGTGAGCTCTAGTCGATCGAGGGGGACTGGGGGCCAATGTTTTTACTTATCAAAATGAAATAATCCTAAATGAGCTTTCAAAGCTAGCAGGAATTTCAGGAATTTGATCCCGGGATTTGATCAAATTTTCTATGATATTTAAGATATTTTATAACCCCCTTTTTAAAGAAATCTCCGGGTGAAAAGTCAAATACACCCCCTTTTTTTACAATTCTCGGGCCGGATTTTGTCGCGCGAAAAAGGTCCCCCTTTTCTGGAGATTTTAGGAACGCGCATGCGGTCCCTCCGACCCCGGAGTGTGGGGGGGGGGGGGGGGGTAGATGAAGACTGAAGTTCCAGACCTGGCGTGTTCAAGACTTACAGAGGCCGTTTGTCTCTTCAGTTATTTCAAGGTAAGCCTGTACACATTCTTATTATTTTTATATTTGAGAAAGGATTTGGCTGAGGAAATTAAAGAATTCATTAGATTTAATTAATAAGCACAGTACATGTATCATTATATGAATTTCAGAAACATTTTTTAAGAGGTGTGAAAACTGTGAACGCATCTGATTGAGAGTGATAAATAATACGGTAACTGTTGCATTGCCCAAGTTCTACTCGGTGGTTGTCATTTTGTTCACACCTAAAACTTAAGGGACGAGGGGATGATTTGCAATGTGATGTTCGTGTAGGTCTATGAATGAATTAATTTGTTGTTTATATTGAATGAATTGAATTGAATTCAGATAAATAGGGCTTAATAAGAGTCGAAAACGGTGCAACGAATCTTCTTCTTTCTATAATAATTAAATCAAACGTCTAAGCTTTTCGCGCTTCGCGCGGGAAGGGGAAACTGAATTCAGACGAGAATTAAGAGTCGAAAACGGTACAACAAATCGTCTGCTTTCTCTAATAATTTCATGAAACGTCAAAACTTCCGAGCTTTGTGCGGGAGGGGTAAACCGAATTCAGACTATAGATTAAGAGTCGAGCACTGTTTAACAAATCGTCTACTTTCTCTAATAATTTAATGAAATGTCAAAGCTTCCGCGCTTCGCGCGGGAGAGAGAGGGAGAAACTGAATTCATACAAGGATTAAGAGTCGAGCACGGTTCAACGAGTTGTCTACTTTCTCTAATAATTAAATGAAACGCCAAAACTTCCGCGCGGGAGGGGGGCGGGGGGGGGGACCTGAATTCAGACAAGGATTAACAGTCGAAAACGGTACAGCAAATCGTCTTCTTTTTATTATAATTTAATGAAACGCCAAAGCTTTCGCGCTTCGCGCGGGTGGGGGAAAATTCAATTAGACAAGGGTTAACAGTCGAGAACAGTACAATAAATCGTCTTCTTTTCTTAATAATTTAAGGAAACGTCTAAGTTTCCGAGCTTCGCGCGGTAGGCCTATCACCCACACCCCCCCCCCCCCCCCCCATGAGCGCGCTCCGCGCGCTCTTTGAGTGATTCGCCTGCTCACCACCGCCCCTCCCTAAAATGAGATCCTAGCTCCGCGCCTGCATTAAAATATAAAGCTATGATGCTGACTAAGTTGACGAAATAATTCGTATATTTATGTCGTCAATGAAAATGACCATTTGTATGGTGGCCCTGAAGGGACATCGCGAATAGACTAAATCGTGAAAAATATGCGATAAAATTCACGATATCGTCAATTTTATCGCATATTTTCCACGAAGAAATTCACGAAATTGACGATATCGTCAATTTTTTTCGTGAAAAGTTCACGATAAAGTTCACGATAACACCATATCGTCAATTTTTTCGTGAAAAACTACCCGAAAGCTAAGAGTTGTAACTTTTGTAGCCTCACCTTAAATTTTGACATCTATTTCTTTAGTCATTGCTGTGATTAAAGAGATAGAAAGATCAGAGCTGTCGGTTTGGACTCTTAGCCACCTTGAAGTTTTATTTTGGACAAATATATTTGACCTCGAAGAAACAGAAAATGGCAACATCGTCGATAGCCGTTGTTGTAATCCTCATCGTGGTCGTAGGCCAACTCGGGACAGTTCACTCATCGGGAGGTAAGTCAACTCTTTCCAGTTTAATCACTCTCAAATCTCATTTTATCCACATTCGTAGTACTATACCTCAACCATACCATATATATAGTCATAGAAATTTTGATTTCCCGTCATAGCGAAGAGAGCAATATTGTGCATAGCTTTTTGTTTTAGTAACTTTAAAAAAGAGAGCCACAAAGGCGTTATGTTATTTCTTATATAGAGTTATGAGAGTTAACGTCTTTCTGGCTCTTTGCAGACGGATATTCTTTATTTTATTAATACGTTATGGTCATTAAAATTGCAAAGTTGATAGCTCAATACTTACATCCCGAATACAAACTATCAAATATACTTAGAAAGGGTGGCTGGCAGGGGCGTCGCCAAAGGGGGGTGTGGGGGGGGGGGCGACACCCCCCCCCCACCTGTCAGGATATTGTCGGTAAACTTGCGCTGCCGTCGAGAAAAGGGGGAGGGAAAAAAGAGAGGGAAAAAAAGAGAGGGAAAGGGAAAAAAGAAAAAAGGAAAAGGAAAAGAAAAGAAAGAAAAAAAGGAAAAGAAAGGAAAAAAAGGAAAAGCAAGGAAAGAAAAGAGAACAAAGAAAGAGAAAAAAGAAAAAGAGGGAGGAGAGGAAACAAAGGAAAAGAAAGAAAAGAAAAAAAGAAGAAAAAAGAGTGAAAGGGAAACAAAAGAAACGGGGGATGAAAGAGAGGAGAGAGAGGGGAGAGGAGGTAAGGGTCTGAGAGAGGAGGAGTGGGAGTAAAAGAGAGAAGGGGGTTGTTGGGTGGAGTCGTCTCGTCGAGGGAGCAATAAAGACACAGGTAAATATGTTGCTGTGTCGTGTCAGCTGTGTCGATATTCTTGCTTGATTCTCGTGTACTATATCAATGCAGAAGTTTGAAGTCGGTGAGATGTATATTGTCGGTCGGCCGACAAGTGTTTTTCCCTACGAACTGTGAATTCTTATCCGCTGTGACGACTTTGAGAGTGACTACAACTACAATACTTGTATTTTCTCGAAGTTTCACTTTCCTATAATATCAGCTAAAGAAATCAGAGGTTTAAAATTTTCGGGGAAACTAAATTCAAACAAGGTTTAAGAGTCAACAACGGTACGACGAATCGTCTTCCTTTCTTTATATTGTGATGAAACTCCAAAAATTCCGCGCTTCGCGCGGAAGGGGAAACTTCATTAAGACGAGTCGAGAACGGTACAACGAATCGTCTTCCTTCACTAATAATTTAAGGAAACGTCAAAGCTTCCGCGCTTCGCGCGAGAATGGGAAACTAAATTCAGACAAATAGGGCTTATTAAAAGTCGAAAACGGTACAACGAATCGTGTTCTTTATCTAATAATTTGAGAAAACGTCAAAGCTTTCGCGCGAGAGGGGGAAACTGAATTCAGATGAATAGGGCTTATTAAGAGTCGAAAACGGTACGACGAATCGTCTTCTTTCTCTAATAATTTAATGAAACGTGAAAACTTCTGCGCTTCGCGCGGGAGGGGGAAGCTTCATTCAGATAAGGATTAAAAGTCGAGAACAGTACACCAATCGTCTGCTTTTTCTCATAATTTAATGAAACGTCAAAGCTTACGCGCTTCGCGCGGGAGGGGGAGAAACTGAATTCAGACAAGGATTAAGAGTCGAGAACAGTATACCGAATCGTCTGCTTTTTCTCATAATTTTATGAAACGCCAAAGCTTCCGCGCTTTGCGCGGGAGGGGGAAAAACTGAATTCAGACAAGGATTAAGAGTCGAGAACAGTACACCAAATCGTCTGCTTTTTCTCATAATTTAATGAAACGTCAAAGCTTCCGCGCTTTCCGCGGGAGGGGGGGGGAACTGAATTCAGACAAGGATAAACAGTCGAGAACGGTAGAGCAAATCGTCTTCTTTTTTATAATAATTTAATGAAAGGTCAAAGCTTTCGCGCTTCGCGCGGGAGGGGGGGGGGGAACTTCATTCAGCCAAGAATTAACAGTCGAAAACGGTACAATTAATCGTATTCTTTTCCTAATAATTTAAGGAAACGTCTAAGTTTCCGCGCTTCGCGCGGGAGGCCCATCACCCACACCCCCTAATGAGCGCGCTTTTAAGTGATTCTCTTGCTCACTACCGCTTCTCCCTTAAATAAGATCCTAGCTCCGCGCCTGCATTAAAATAGAAAGCTATGATGCTGTCTAAATTGAAGAAATAATTCGTATATTTGTGTCGTCGAGGAAAATGACCATTTTGCGCATATGCAAGTACTATAGATAGTCCATAGGAAAAACAATTTAGCCTTCGGCGCCAGGTTTATAGGGTTGAGAATTTTGTCGGTAATTGGTGGCTAGTTTTGTTGGTATAATCGTTGGCCTCTACACCCCCCCCCCCCCCCCCCCCCCCACTGAAAAAGGTCTAGCGACGCCCCTGGTGGCTGGTCAAGCGTCAACTAAGTGGCGAATGTGAATATCACTCTTCGACTCTTTTAAATCATGTTAATATGTCATTAAAATGATAACATATGAATTTATCTTTTGAAAGAGAAAACGGCATGATCATCGGAGGGATATCAGTTACGTCATTATTTAGTAAAAATACTGATAAATGAAAGTGCTGTCAACATGGAGGCACCTGTATGTCATTTGCTATTGCTATGAATAAATAAATTGGTTGTTGAGTACAAGGTAATGGTCTTACTCTAAACTATTTTTGTCCGTGTATTCAGGCGCGGATCCACGTAGCGCTTTCTCCGGCCCGGCCCCCCCCCCCCCCTAGCCCCCCAAAACGGTAAAAAGTAGGATAATAACGTAAATTTAACCTTTTTTAAAACAAAAAACAAAAGCGGCCCCCCCCCCA
Organism: Strongylocentrotus droebachiensis; assembly: GCA_035222895.1. Classification (NCBI taxonomy): domain Eukaryota; kingdom Metazoa; phylum Echinodermata; class Echinoidea; order Camarodonta; family Strongylocentrotidae; genus Strongylocentrotus; species Strongylocentrotus droebachiensis. Next base: position 31,227 of record JAVYIG010013384.1, read on the forward strand.
AAAAAAAAAAAAAATTGTATTTTCACCCCCCTCAACAAAATTAGTGGTTCTCCTCTCCATCACCTCCCCCCCCCCCCCCCCCCCGCTGCTAGATATTTTCTCACGAATTGGAAGGAAAAAAAAGTGCTTTTATCCCTCCCCCCCCCTTATCCACCGACCGCCTGAGTCGGCGCTAAATTTTTCGTCAAAAACTGGACCCCCCCCTTACCCCCCCCCCACCCCCCCCCCCGCTTATTCACCGACCGGCTGACTCGGCGCTAAATTTTTCCTCAAAATCTCAAGATTTGGGAACCCCCCCCCCCCCCCCCCCCCCCCCTGTCGCCGGCTGGATCCGCCCCTGCGTGTATTGTAAACGTTTATTCTTGTTGCACTCTCACTGCTGTCATGTTTGAAAGAATAACCCTGAATTAAACAGGAGAATGCTCGTCGTTACAGACATGTGGACTCGTGAAACGTTATTAACGGTATTTGACAACCTTCCCTGCTATAAGATACACATATTAATTAAATCGTGGCTCAAAATTGCTCGGAGGGATTCAATGTGGAGTCGGTCTTGCGGTGTGACTGAGGTGTTTTATACATATCTCAATCAGTCACACACACGAAACCAACAACAGTCCGACTGCAGACCGAACAAACAATGACATTACCCCCCGAATGATCAAAGATTGGGAGGTTTGGGTCGATGTGGGGTCGGTTTGGCGGTCTGTCTGACGTATCAACCACTGAATAATACCTCAGCCGCAAACAAGTTCAAGTTCATTTATTGACTGTAAACAATATTACGAAAATAAGGGGGGGCTGTATGATTAATTAATAATTGTGCCCATAATCATCAGGGGCGGGGGCACGATTTACCTACATGTATTTACGGGTCTACGACGCATACAAGACCGACCCTCTTTAAAACTTTACGTGCATGAACAAAAAGCTAAACAATGAAGAAAAAACATAAAGAAAACAAGAACAAAAAAAATAAAATTACCAAACAACGTTGGATCGAAGTGACATTTTATTCCCTCAGAACGAAAATAAAAACAGTTTAGGATGTCCGGCTGCCAAAGTGATCTTCCTTCGCTCCTTGTTCACTCGACGACCCTTATGGCTTAAGAAGTTTCGCCCCAGCATGTTTTACTTTTCTGGCATCGCCTTCTTCTGCTTTGTTGTGACTATTTTGTTACTTTATTATTGTACGTTGAACTGTTTCGATGATATAGTGACTATCAGTTCAAGTCATTCTAATAACTTCAATTTTTGTCGTCAAGTTTTTATGTCTGGTTTTATCATTTTCTTCATCATTTTATTTTCGTGCTACTTTTTTCCCAGCTCCAACCACTACTCCAGAGTCACCGACTACATCATTAGACAGGCTGCTGACAGGGAGTAGAGCACCAAGTGAACAAAACGAAGTAGTCTACCGAACAATCTCCATGAGGAGCAGTACAGCATCAGGTGTGTAGCCCTAGGGGGGAGTAGGGGGGGGGGGCGGTATCCGGCTTTTGCAATGTGACCCGTTTTGAAACCCAAATACCTTGAATGCTCACGACAAATTGTCCTTTTAATTTAGGAATCTTTCCAGATTGTGCCCCAGTTTTAATACAAAATACTTGATCCACGTCCTTTGCTATAAATGTGATAATGAGGTAGATTTGATGAATGCAGTCTGTAGCTAATTCCAGAACTTGGTAATTGTTGTATAGTCACTATAATATTTATAGGAGCGGTTATGGTTGAAAATCATTATGCCACTCTCTGAGCCCGAACCAAATGAAACTCTCAAAAGTAAATGAGACCGGTATATAGTTCATTGTCCCGTCAACATAATCCTGCAAACATCCGCATGTCGAAGAAAAGAAGTCGTCTTCTGAGATGGAGTAAACTTCCTGATCAGACGAAATAAGGAGGGAGTAAAGAGCAAACAGGGTCATGGCCATACTCATTTGTGATTCCTTCCATCTTGAATTTTGATTGAAAAGTGCGTCCCAGAAAAAACGAAACCGAGAATTATCGATGTTTTATCATAACTTATTCACATTTATAATTACTAAATGACACATATTTGGAAAGCTTAGATCTTTCTCTTTCATTTGATGCAACTCATATGATGCATTTAGTGATTAAAATGAATTTGAAGAGAGGAAACCAAAAAGTCATTTGGCGGAAGGTATCTGAATTTCAAAGAGAAAATCACAGTTCTAGAAAGTTGAGGTTCTGCCCTTTCATATGACACCACAATCAGGAAAAATGAGGAAGGAATGGCAAAGTTCTGTTTGTTTAAAGTAGTGCTTGCATTTCCATAATTTTATCAAACGAATTCGTTTTCACTGTATGACCTTTGTGTGGCATTTCACCATACACCGCAATGTACTGAGAACTTTATGTTTTTTCTACCCCCCCCCCCTATATATATACAATATGAATTTGCATGTAGTATCTCTATCTTCAACTGTATAGTTTATATAAAATGACATTGCGATATATTGACAAAGCTTGTCATCCAAATTATCTGTTCATTTCTCTCTCGTACAAGTATTTTTTTGCGATAATGGATACTCTTGTTTAGGTACTCGTAACAAACATGTTTAAATAATTCGTTAAACTGATCACCATTTTTGTTTTTACCTTGAACTTTAATGATGGGAAACCTTTTTTGGAGGGCCTAAAGGTAGTCAACGAGTAATATGAGACCTTTCTTTTGAACGATACATCTACACCATTTATTTATTTTTTCAATTTTTCTGTTGGGAGAATCGATCATATCAGTTTTTCCCTATTTTTATCAATAATAATAGTCTGTTTTCACTCAAACTTTTTGATTATCTTTAATTGTACATTTAGCACTGAAGTCACTACCATTTTCTCTCATCTGAACAATGTTAAAAAGTCCCTTTAATTACTATTTACCATAACAAAGCGCAATTTCATATAGACATGTGAACAACGCAAAATGATTGAGTGAGGTTTAATGTCCACACTGTAAAAAAATAATAGTCGAAATAACTCAATAAAATTGAGGAAAAGAATTGCCTTATTTTTATTAAGTAAATATTACCTACAGCATCTTATTTACTTATTTTGCTGAATAAATTTTTACTCAGTTAAATCGAGTTACATTAACGTAAATAATTTAAGTATTGTAATCATTTAAGATAATTAAAAAAAAAGCTATGATAGGATTACATATTGCACGATTTGGTACCCATCTAATCTAACAAGTAACATCCACTTATCATTCACTACTTCTATTTAGGATTAATCACTAATCACTAACGCATACGCTTCAATTCGACACATATTGAAAGGCTCCAAATTTTATATATACTTGATCGTAGCATCTTAAAAGGAAAATTGGTTGACAATTTCCTGAAATATCAAGTTTTTATTTGTTTTGAACTGGGTAAGAATTAAAAATTGTCCTGTCTTTGCTTAGCCATGTTAAATGAATTAGTAAATGTTTTAAAGTCCTTAAATTTTCATTCAACCACAAAAAAGAATTGTTTTATTTAAAAAAGAGTTTAATTTGGTCTTAATGAATATTCATAAATTATGTAAATATTTCTATTACGCACTGCATCGGTCCTTACTTTAAAAAGATAAGAATAATCAACATAAATTGTTTGAGTAATACGTATAATTTCTGATTTGAGTTAAAATTACTAAATTAATACAAGCTAAAATTACTTAAAGTTCTTATGTATTTGATTTTACTTAAATATTCCACGTATGTTCTACTAAATTGAAAGTTTGAGTTAGCAAGACTTACATTTAGTGCGTAAGTGGCAAAACTGATGTTTTCAAGTAAATTCTACATGGAAAAAATACGTAAAAATTACCAATGAACAATTTTTTTTTTACAGTGCAAAAGATGTCATATAAAACTCATATTATACACGCGACTTCTTTTGTATCTACTCATTTTACTTTCTTTTCCCCTCAGCATGAGGAAGTGGTTAGTCCTATTAAACCACTATTCTCTCACAGTTAAAGGTGAATTGGGAAGAAAGTGATGAAAATATGCATGTTTGCTATTGTTGGAATGCTGATGACATAAGGAATACAATATATTGATTGACAGAAATTTGCATGTGTTGTTAAATTATTATTAGACTTAGAAAGATCAATAGTGTAAGCAGAGGAACCCGGAAGCGGTGATATTCTCGTTCGTGACGTAGTGTATGTGACGTATCTCCGTGGACTGTTCCTAAACCCGGAAGTACAACGTATTATTTCAATGTAAATACGTACACAAACATGGGTCATTTGTTTAGTAGATTTTGCAATTTTTGTGATATTTAATGAAGTGTTTTATCGAATATACAATAAAGTAATAAACATTCTTTCAATTATATAAGCATTGGTTACTTCCCGATGTTTGGTTTCCTTGAAATATTGACGTTTGGTACTGTAATATTGATCGTCTTGCAGATCCTGACACACCGGCTTCGCCTATGTTTTGTTTTGATAATTAGCGTAACTTGAATATCGTGGCACGGGAAAACTCGCGATAGCTCAGCTCAGCCATTCGTAGTGCAGTGTTCACTGTGTTTCGGTGTATTGCAGCGTGACATTTTTGGGAGATAATAGTTGTTTTTCTCGGGTTATAATTAGCTGAAACGTCTGTCAATCTAAGCAATTTAAACAAATTAAGCAAGGAGACCGCGATCAGAATGCAGGTGAGCCAGAACAGTTGTATTCCTCGGCTTGTAATTACTTCGTGTCTAGTTGAAATGTCTGCTGATGGAGAAAAAAACTCAGCAAAGAGACGGCGCGGTAGTGCGGTACTTTCTCTTCGCCATGCATGTTGAATCGACGATACAACAGGAAGAATCGTTGGGGTAGGACGAAGAATCACCCCATTTTCCCCATCGAAGACTTCTTCAAATTATAATTTCAAGTGGCCATCCAGATGCTCAGAGAAGTCGAGCAACCTAGTAAGCCAAAATTGTAATTACTCCCTTTGCATATTTTGAGATAATGTCGCCCATCCCGCTGTTTGAATGTTTCCCTATGCACCCGCTGAAGCTCCGACGCCTTTGGCGTAGGCGTCGTCTCGGAGCTTCCTAGGGTAGCTGCAGCTGCAACTCCCGCATCACGATTCGATCAGCGTTTACATTCTTGTCGTCTTTACATTCGCCCAATTCACAATCATCTTCACTTTCTTTACCATCATCACTGCTACTAATTTCTTCTTCATCATACTCTATTCATTTCTAGTTCATTTGAGCTGTCTTCTGTCATTTTTACTGATGATTATCATCCCGATATAACATCTATACTTTCACTCTGATTATGTACCCTGCAGTGCTATCTGATTGCGAATAGAATGCGCGCGGTGACCGTGTTGTGAATAGTCCACGGAATGACGTCACACGCCCAAACCTCCTTATGGTATCGTAGACGAAATTCTCTCAGAAAAACTTGATTCTCGTAACTTCATTCCATTATATCTCCTTCCCCTAATATGTTTATTGACAATGAACCTACAAACAAAAATGAAGAACTGAAAATAACCTTTCTTACGATACCTAATTCAATATGAATGGAATTCACCTTTAAATTACCCATGGGAAAATGACGGCATCTATGTTTATACAGTCAAGTACCATGAAATAAAAGAGTGTGAAAAACGCGTTTTAATAGGTTAAATCGGATTAGACAATCCTTTGCATCCTTAATGATTATAGACTTCTCATTTGTAATACTTTTTCTCTTTTCTTTTGATTATTGTCATATTCAGGAGGAGAAAATGAAGCCTGCAATCAGAAATCGAGATCTTCTATTCATAAGACAATATGGCCGCTTCTTGTGATAGCAGTTCTTGTGGTAAGTTCGCAAACTTGAAAGCTGTATATCTGATACCTACATTATATTGTCAACCGAAGGTCGTTCACACGACGACGACTAATAGTGAAGATGAAACTGCTCGGGCGGCTGTCATTGAAATTCTGTCCCTTTTTCTTTCTTGTTTGTTAGTATGCTTTTTTACTTTGATAGATTTTTCCTTTTTTGTTAATTTGTTTTGTTTTTCGCTTTGTGTTTGTTTGCCACGTATCGTCTGCCCTTGACCATGCTTTAATAGCCCCATAAATGCCCTTTTCTGATAACCGTGTGGACGCCAGGTAAATATCAGATACTGTTTATTTTCCAAATATCAAAACATCACGCGAACCCTCCTCATCAGCTGCGTTCAAAAATTGGTAAAGTTTCGAAATTCTAGGCACTCCCACCACCCGCGCATCATGTACTTATGTTGGTGATGATATAAATACATAATTATGGTGATCAAATTTGTGAACACAATACAATTACTTACGACAAATTACCTTCGGGAATACAATGATGTATTATTTGGGCAAATCAGTTACTGTGATTCCCACGAGGTTAGCTGAAATACGTGACGTTTCTCTGCCGATGTGAATTACATCAAAACAAATGGGGCAGCAACCCCCAAGGCATTTACCTCGTAAAAAGTCTAACTTGACCTTTTATATTAAGATTTATTTCCAATTCATGAGCCGACGGCATCAACGTTGCAATATTTGTTGTCATCAATATGTCGGGTTTGCACAGACAAAACAAGTATGATAGGTTTTCCTGCCATTATTTTCTTTTCTTGGGCTCAAATGTTTTTATTATCTGAATCAACGATATTAAAATTAGTGGTATGGGTATGTCTGAAATTTGAAATAGTTTAACGAAAATAGAGAACCTGTTCAGTTTCTTTCCGATCTAATTTGCCTCTTTTCCATGTATGAGTTTGCCGTAATTATGTTAAAGGAAATATTCTTCTTTTTCGTCTTCTCTTTTTTCTTCTTCATTTTCTTCTTCTTCATTTTCTTCTTCTTCTTCTTCTTCTTCTTCTTTTTCTTCTTCTTCTTCTTCTTCTTCTTCTTCTTCTTCTTCTTCTTCTTCTCCTTGTCCTTCCCCTCCCCTCCTTTCCCCTTCTTCCTCTTTTTGCTCTTCACTCTTCCTTTTCTACTTCTCCTTCTGTTCCTGCTGGTCCTCCTCCTTTTCTTTTTTTCTTTTTTTTTTCTTTTTTCTCACCTCCTTCTCTCCCTTTTTCTTTCTTCTTCTACTTCCGTCTTCTTTTTCTTCATTCCTCTTCTCATTTTCCATTCCTACGACCACCATCACCACAATCTTTTACCATCTGTATTGTGCCTGCAATTGATGATTTATGTAGTAATTTTTCATTTTCTGATTTTGTTGTTGTTTGTTTGGTACGTATTCAGGTCCTCATCATACTTGGCAAGCGATACGTGAAGAGGAAATCGTCCGACGGACACTCATTAGTCACGTCCAGAGACCCGGAGAGTCCGGAACATGTATCAACGGTCCTCGATCACAGCTTTGCATACGATACAGACGGTGTGGTTGCTACCACCACTACCACAACCACCACAACAGTGCTCAACCGATTACAGGATGAAGACTCGCAGAGATGATCTCGTATATTTAATGTTTATCTCGGACATTACATATTTGGGGAGTTGACATCTAATGAAGTATAGACTTTAAAAAAGACTAGAGACTGAAAACAATGAAATATTAACCTAAGCTTAAAGTTGATGCCTTGGGCAAGATGGTCTAGATTGTTTGTAGAAAAAGTGGAATGCATTGATTGAAAGACTAACGAGAGACTGAAAAGAGACATTTTAATTAATTTTAATTAATACTCATTACCATTCGATCCATCTCGTCCGTTTGAAGTCGTTTGACCCCGTTTGACCTTCCATTCGGTTCAAAGGTTATTGGCATGTCTATATAATGAACACTAAGGATGTGCCAATATTCACGATGGTGGTACTGTCCATGTAAGAGTGAAGAAATGAAAAGAGAATGTAGGCCTACCGAGACTGAATGTGCTGACTTCTACTTTGTTTTCAATTTTTAATTTTTATACAGTGCGTCCCAGAAAAAACGAAACCGAGAAGTATCGATGTTTTATCATAACTTAATCACAACCATAATTAATGAATGATACATATTTGGAAAGCTTAGAGTCTCCTCTTTCAGTTGATGCTACTTAAATGATGCATATTTCACGCATGAGTGATTAAAAGCAATTTGAAGGAAGGAAACCAAAAAGACATTTGGCGGGCGGTATCTGAATTTCGAAGAAAAATTCACATTTCTAGAAAGTTGAGTTTCTGCCCTTTTATCCGAGTAGCATCAACTGAAAGAGGAGACTCTAAGCTTTCCAAATATGTATCATTCATTAATTATGGTTGTGATTAAGTTATGATAAAACATCGATACTTCTCGGTTTCTGGGACGTACTGTATATAGCATTAACAATTAGCGCTACAACGGCGTTAAGACGTCTTATTGCATCCTCTACTTTAAGGAATAAAACATCTACAAATATCACCGAAAGGAATAACCATCCGTTTGCTACGTCGAGTTCATCAAGTTTCTATTACGATATATTGCAAATATCGGGGATTCTTTTTGGATTTAAAGCGGTACTTTTGGATTTATTGCGTATTTTGAACTGAGTTCTAAACATGTATGCCGAGAAATCTACACCACACCCTGAATCGCACCTGCCCAAAGGACCTAAACCTGTCTTTATCAGGACTGACGGTATAAGAAATGAGGATAAGAAGCCAATTACAGGTGAGGAGATCTATGTTAGTCTAGTGAAAGTGCTGAATGGAGATAACATCGCGGGAATTCAGCAAATTCGTCGACTTTGGCGTATTTACCTGAACTCCCATACTGATCGTGTAGAGCTTATATCGAATGGGTTGACGCTACGCGGGGCAAGCGTCCCTGTTTTTGACGTGAATCCGTTTACTAAGTCACGAGATGAGAATCTAACGAGAGTTGCTATAAAGGATATACCCCTATCAGTGAGCGATGATGTGATTAGGGCAAAGTTACAGGCGATGAAACATGAGATCCATGGAGATATTTATCGCCAAAAATTGAGAGTAAATGGGCAACTGACAAATTGTTTGAACGGAGATCGTGTGCTTCATATTTCTCCACCAATTCAACCTCTACCAAGAAAGCTTGTCTTTGGAAACACATTCATGGCTCGGGTATATCACTCCGGGCAACCTGAGTTTTCACGCGGCGCCCAGGCAACCTGTTCCAGGTGCTTGCAAGCAGGCCATCACGTTTCCAGATGCACTAACGAGGTGAAATGCCAAGTTTGTAAACAGTCTGGGCATATGAGAAATGAATGTCCGGAAAACCGACAGGCGTTGCGCAGCAACCTAGCAACGCCTGACGCTTCTTCGCATACCGCACTCGAAGACAGCACGACGCAGGATGAAAACACCCAACAACCCAACACGAACAAGATAAGGCAAACTCGTCTAGCGGACTTCGTTTCTAAGCTTGTACATCGGCCAGCGCAGAACAGCAATGCTGACTCGGCCTCGGCCGAAGTCTTGGATCTGCGATCACCCAGAAGAACAAGATCGGCCTCACGCATTGAATCATCTTCCACCTACGCATCAGATGGAGCGATCCTTTACGCGAAACCGCAAAGCAAGACTCGCGATGAAATCAAGCACGCGCAAGAAACAGTCAGCGATGACCAACAGAGCGAAAGTGGTGAGGAAGACTCATCTCTGTCACCTGAGTCTCCCCCGAAAACTTCGACCACTAAAGGAAGAATACCTCTGAAACGAAAGAAGAAATCACCAAAGAAAAAGAAATAAATACTAGTACAATGTGACTACAAACAAAAATCAGAAAAATTGATACTGAAGCAACATGAACGAAGGACAAAGCAACTGTGAAACTGTAAAAAAATAAAATTGATAACAATGTTCACTTTTTTACGTTAAATGTACGAGGGATACGTGAAGTGATGAAGCGAAAGAAAATATTCCTTTGGCTCCATCGCCAAAAGTGCGACATAGCATTTTTGCAAGAGACCTTTTTGTCAAGAAACATAGAAAATATAGTATCTAAAGAATGGAAAGGATTTTGCTTGTTCGATCATGGTACAAACCATTCCAAAGGTGTAGCAATTTTAGTCAAGGAAAGTCTCCCTATTACGGTCACCGACAAACATTTCAAAGGTGATGGTAGGGCTATTGCACTGAGATTTTCGTATCAAGATCGAATGTATTTATGTATAAATGTGTATGCTCCAGCAAAAAACACACTGAAAGAACATTTCTATTCATCTTTATGTATATGGGTGAAAAAGATTAGAAAACTAAACGACGTTATGATCGCAGGTGGAGACTGGAATTGTGTACAAAACAAAAAACTAGACACAAGTGGAGTCTCATATGCATATTTACCAAAACAGAATTTTGTTAAATTTCGGAAAAATAATAACTTAGTAGATGTGTGGAGAAAAATGTTTCCAGAGAGGAAACAGTTTACGTGGAGGCAGCTGTCACTAAACATTTACTCAAGACTAGATTATTGGCTCATGTCGAAAGAGCATTTTTCATATATTTATTCAATCGACATAAAACCAGTGTTGAAATGCGATCATAACGGGGTATCCATGAAACTTAAAATATTAGCACAAAGTAGGGGAAAGGGTTGCTGGAAACTGAATAATTCTATCCTGAAGGATGAAGTGTTTAAACAAAATGTTAAACGTATTATTCGTAAGGTTAATATTGAATTTAGTCAATTTGATAAACAGCTAAGGTGGGAAATGTGTAAAATTAAAATTAAAGAATTTAGTACAAAATATACAGTTGATGTTAATACAAGAAAAAAGAAATATATTGCTAATATGGAAAGTGAATATGATAACTTGTGTAAGAAAACAGATGAGGGTTCATGTGCATATGATATAGATAGAATGAAGTGTTTGAGACAAAAGATAGACAAGTGGTATGAATATCAGTGCAAAGGTGCATTTGTGAGATCTCGGGCAAGGTGGCTTGAATTTGGTGAAAAGTCAACAAGATATTTTCTTCAGCTTGAAAAAGCTAAAGGAAAAAAAAAAAGAAATAGATTGTCTTGAAAGTAACGGAAAAATTATCAAAGATGAACAGAAAATTTTGACAGGTATACGAGAATTTTATTGTAAACTCTATAAGGGAAATAATACAGAGGCTGGATTTAAAGAATACGTATCTGATATCAACTTAAATGTTTTGAATGAAGAAGATGCAAATTTATGTGAGGGAAAAATCACAGAGAATGAATGCTGGGAAGCATTGAAGTCAATGAAGATGAACAAATCACCTGGAAGCGATGGACTCAGTGTTGAATTTTATAAATGCTTCTGGGGGGATATCAAACATATGGTAATTGACAGTCTGAATGAGGGTTACGACAAACAACAATTGTCGTGCACACAAAGTCAAGCTATCCTTACTCTATTATATAAGAAAGGTAACAAAAATGTTTGAGATAATTGGCGACCTATTTCGCTGTTAAACATTGATTATAAACTTGCAGCTCGCATTCTTTCAATACGATTACAGAAAGTTATATATAAACTTGTATCACAGGATCAGGCTGGTTTTTAAAAAACCGCTCTGCATCTGAATGTACCAGACTAATTCAGGATACTATTGATTATTGTCTTTTTGCAAACAAACCAGTTGTTATGATGTTCTTGGATTTTAAAAAGGCGTTCGATACCATTGGTCATGTTTTTTTATTGTCCTTGTTACGGGAACTTAAATTTAAAGATTCGTTTTTAAGATGGATTGAAACGTTATATAATGGTGCTCATGGTCGTGTCTTAAATTTTGGTTGGATATCCGACAAATTTGCAATAGAAAGAGGCGTTAGGCAAGGTTGCCCACTTTCTCCACTTTTATTTATAATAATTGCAGAGGTTTTAGGGAAAAGAATTAAACAAAACGCCAAAATAGAGGGAATCCAAGTCCCAGACTTCAATGAAGATCAAGCTGATTTTAAAGATATACGTATCGTTCAATATGCAGACGATACGACGATTATTACTAGATCTGTAAAATTTGTTAAAGAAATAATGAAAGAAGTAGCACTGTTTGGAGCACATGCGGGACCAAAAATTAACTGGACCAAATCAAATCTTATGAAACTTAATATAAATGACGATGAAGTTGAAGATTTACATTTCACCGAAGACCCTATAAAATGTCTTGGTATTTATGTAGGTAAAAATTCTTTTGACGTTCAAAATTTAAACTGGGAAAGTAAAGTAGAGAAAATAAAGAATACCTTGGATTTATGGAAAATGAGAAAACTTACATTGTACGGAAAAGTTGTTGTGATTAAACATTTAGTTATGTCTCAGATAGTACATACTGCCACGGCAGTTCCGATCCCTTCTAAAATAATTAAACGTATAAATAAACTGGCTTACACATTTTTATGGAATTCTAAAACAGAAAAGGTGAAACGAAACATCTGTCACAATCCTGAAGTAGAAGGGGGGTTGGGAATGATCGACTTAGAGTCAAAATGCCGGTCACTCCGTCTTTCATGGATTCATAAATATTTAAGAGATGAACAAAGTGCTTGGAAAATTTTGTTTAAATATTGGATCAAGAAAATTGGGGATTTGCCACTTTGTTTGCATTTTAATTGCAAAAAGAGCGATATGTATCGTATTTGTAGAAAAAAACAGTTGCCTAACTTTTATGTTGACATGTTTTGTTCTTGGGCTGAATTAAAATATATTGATATGTTTAAAGTAACAGATATTGAAAATGAAATGATTTGGTATAATAGCAATATTAAAGCTATGAATGAGTTATTGTATTTTCCAAACTGGATGAGAAACAATATTTTTAAAGTGAAACAAGTCTTAGTTAACGGTATCTGGAAAGAAGTTGATTCTATTTGTATTAATTTTCAAGAAAATGAATTACTTTCCGCCTTCAAATTGGCAAAGTTAAAAGTGCATTCCCGAATTTTTGGTTGCAGAAATTACGTAATAGGTTACAATATGTAAATAGTCCACCGTCTGCAGTGGAATCCAGTACAATAGAAATAGTAACAGGTGACTCCATTGATGTAGCGGTCATGAAAGCCAAACACTATTATAATTTGATGTTAGAAAAAAATAGACAGAATCTGCCGTGCATTTATTTTTGGAACGCTTATTTTGAATTACCCAATGAGTTTAACTGGAAAACGTTGCTCCATTATAAATTTTACTTTATAAATGACAACAGAATTAAGCAGTTTAATTTTAAATATCTTCATAGAATATTGCCCAGTAAAGACAATTTATGTAAATGGAAGATTAAAAATAATAATCTATGTGATATATGTAAGATTCCAGACACAACTAACCACCTTCTCCTGGCTTGCAAGAAGGTTTCGCTTTTTTGGAAGATTGTATCCAAATTAATTGATACTTTGTTTAATTTTAAAATCCTTTTGAACGAAGAAATTCTTTTAATAGGTCATGAAATAGAGAGAAGAGAAATGAATCTTGTCAATCTTATTTTAAACTTCGCTCAGTTTATTATCTATAGGAACTATATTAGAGAATGTTTTGGAAGTGAAAAGCACAGGAAACATGCTGTATATTGGATAAAAGAATTAAAGGTGGAAATTCGCACCTATCTCAATATGAAATGTAATCAAAAGAAATTCGATACAAACGAAGTTACAAAAGTTACAAAAATGTTTTCATTATTTTAGTTAGTGATTATGTCACATTAGTTTCATGTTCTGTACTATGTATGATATGTTACAATTGCATGAATTTTGTATTTAAACACTGTTGTAAATAGCTGTTATTTTATGATATGAACAAATAAAGTCCCTCGAAAGAGGATAAATAGAAAAAAAAAATTTAACAATTAGCAAACATTTAGCAAACTTAACACAGATGAGTAAATATACATGAGTAGGCCTACTGATGATGACAGTGATTACATAACTACGAAGATCTCACTTGACATATTTTTGGCAGGTCACGTCACCACCATGCATAAAAGAGAGAGGGGGAGGGAGAGAGAGAGAGAGAGAGAGAGGGGGGAGAAATAAGGGGAGACAAACAGACAGAGAGAGAGAGAGAGAGAGAGAGGGGGGCATATATTATAATATGTAAGAGCTGTGCCAATTTATTTGAAATATATTATTTGATATAATGTACTAAAATCGACGTATGCATTCGCAGTTGCATTGCTCATCTGAAAATTACTACATTTCTGAAGACTGTAGTGTATTTTATACTAAATACCATGAACATTATTTTTATGATGCATTTTGAAAAGATACGTCGTGTAAAGTCATACATTTCTGTAAACTGTATTGTATTGTGTATTAAATACCATGAACATTATTTTTATGATGCATTTTGAAAAGATACGTCGTGTAAAGTCATACATTTCTGTAAACTGTATTGTATTGTGTATTAAATACCATGAACATTATTTTTATGATGCATTTTGAAAAGATACGTCGTGTAAAGTCATACATTTCTGTAAACTGTATTGTATTGTGTATTAAATACCATGAACATTATTTTTATGATGCATTTTGAAAAGATACGTCGTGTAAAGTCATACATTTCTGTAAACTGTATTGTATTGTGTATTAAATACCATGAACATTATTTTTATGATGCATTTTGAAAAGATACGTCGTGTAAAGTCATACATTTCTGTAAACTGTATTGTATTGTGTATTAAATACCATGAACATTATTTTTATGATGCATTTTGAAAAGATACGTCGTGTAAAGTCATACATTTCTGTAAACTGTATTGTATTGTGTATTAAATACCATGAACATTATTTTTATGATGCATTTTGAAAAGATACGTCGTGTAAAGTCATACATTTCTGTAAACTGTATTGTATTGTGTATTAAATACCATGAACATTATTTTTATGATGCATTTTGAAAAGATACGTCGTGTAAAGTCATACATTTCTGTAAACTGTATTGTATTGTGTATTAAATACCATGAACATTATTTTTATGATGCATTTTGAAAAGATACGTCGTGTAAAGTCATACATTTCTGTAAACTGTATTGTATTGTGTATTAAATACCATGAACATTATTTTTATGATGCATTTTGAAAAGATACGTCGTGTAAAGTCATACATTTCTGTAAACTGTATTGTATTGTGTATTAAATACCATGAACATTATTTTTATGATGCATTTTGAAAAGATACGTCGTGTATACATAATACTTAAAGAATGGAGAGTCCGACTATTTGTGTTTTTCATTGTTCCCCGTTTATGCAAACGCTTCCTTTGTGAGAACGTACGACTTGAAGGCTTTGTTCAAGGGCGTATCCAGGATTTTATAAGGGGAGGTTTTTTTTTCTTCCCAATTCGTGAGAATATATTTAGCGACGAATCAGCCAGCCGGTAAATAAGCGGGGGGTAAGCACTGATTTATTTTTTTGGCCAGGGGGGGGGGGGGGCCTTTAGATAAAACACAGATAAAGGGTATCTTTAATCTAAAACACCCTCTGTTTGCAAAGGAGGGGGGGGGGGTTGGTGTTTGAACACCCAAAATACCTCCCTCAATACGCCAATGGCTTTGTTTCATGGACACAACAAAACTAGCCAGATATTCACAATTTTTAATGGAGTATGAATGTTCGAAAATAAAACAAGGGTGTAGGCATAGTCTCACAATAACTGCCAGAATAGAAATAGTCTTTATATGTGCCAATGAAATGTTACATATCTAATCAGATATTAAATTTTTGTCACAAAACGTAATTTCAAAACATTGCTTAATATCTATAATGAGGTATACGGGAGCAGGCGCGGATCCAGGATTTCTTAGGGGGGAAGGCCCAAATTTTAAATTATGCGAGCCAAATATTGGTACGTAATGGTGACCGGCAGTGATGTAATGGGGGGGGGGGGGTGGGTGCAGGGAGGGGCGAGTTTTTCCGTTTCATTAAATCAATAGAGAAAGAAGACGATTCGTTGTACCGTTCTCGACTCTTAATCCTTGTCTAAATTCAGTTCCCTCCCCTCCCACGCGAAGCGCGGAAGCTTCGACGTTTCATTACATTATTAGAGAAAGAAGACGATTCGTTGTACCGCTCACGAAAATAATCCTCTTCTGAATTTATTTTCCCCTCCCGCGCAAAGCGCGGAAGCTTTTACGTTTCAATAAATCATTAGCGAAAGAAGAAGATTCGTTGTACCGTTATGACTTTTAATCCTCGTCTAAATTCAGTTTTCCCCCCTCCCCTCCCACGCGAAGCGCGGAAGCTTTTACGTTTCATTTAATCATTAGAGAAAGAAGACGATTCTTTGTCCCGTTCTCGACTCTTAATCCTTGTCTAAATTAAGTTCCACCCCCCCACCTTCCTGCGCGAAGCGCGGAAGCTTTGACGTTTTATTAAATTATTAGAGAAAGAAGACGATTCGTTGCTCCCTTTTCTTCCTACGTCCTCTTCCTTTTCAATCCTCTCTTTTTTTGGGGGACCACCTCACCCCCCCCCCCCCCTGGCTACGCGCCTGCGGTCAGATGAAAATATGTTGATACCTTGTCCGCCCCCGGAAGCTCAGGGGTTTAAGGCAATAATTTACGGTCAGATTAGCATTCAGGGGTCCGCCTTAGGGCCCTAGGTGGGGTCCAGGGGGCAGAGCCCCGGAAGTTCAGGGGTTTTAGGCATTTAATTACGGT
>JAVYIG010013385.1:0-47777 GCA_035222895.1 Strongylocentrotus droebachiensis
CCTGACTTTTGGCGCCCAGTAAGACGGGGAAAATGAGTACCGTGCGCCGGTCCATTTTTATTTCTGGCGCCCGGTCTGGGAGAATTAACATTTTCTGTTTCATAAACTTCCACATGCCTAGCACTAAATGTTCACAAATGTGACAAAAACTTACTTGATACGAGTTAAACGTGGACTGAATGAACCCTAACAAATCATTATATAATGAGAATCCTAATTAAAATCGCCCAGAAATAATTGCAGCACTAGTAATACGAGCGGCCGCTATCTCCTACTCCTAGCGGAATACGGAGCACACAATACAGGGGATGTACACCACTCAAAGACAAGCGCATTTCCCCAGGCCATGCATACACACACAAATGACATCAGTGCTGTACTGCACTACACACACAGTGTCAGTACAAGAAATTCTCGGATGTAACTTCCAAAAATCCCATCCCAAAAGCCAAATTTTGCTTTCAAAAATGCGGAATCGGAGCCATATTTCCAAAGCTCACAGGGGTTTAGCCCAGTTTTAAGAAACAGTTTCATCAAAATAGCGCTAAAAATCAAGAAATCAGCGATTTTGTTGCCAGTTTTTTTGCCTATCGCATGCCCTTCGTATGTAATGGTATCTTCAAAAAGCCAAATGAAAAACAGAACACCGGACCTGCTGATGCATTGACTTTATGTACAAAGTTGATTGCAACTCCAGACTTGCCTTGATTCAGCGGCCCTCGTACTCATTGACTAAAATTATGTGATGTTTTAAATAATGGATTTTTCTGATAAAATAGGTAAATATAAATTTTTTTTTATTTTTATTGTTATTATTATTATTATTTATTTTTTTTATTTTTTTATTTTTTTTAAAATCTTTTAAGTGACAGGTCTAAATAAGAAACATGTTAAACAGGCAAAATCTGTTTTTTCACCTAAAATATGCTTTTTCAAGCTGAATAATATGTTTTTTGAAAGTGACAGGTTGGCAGCTCTGCATTGTCATTATAGATGGTTTTTCTTAAGTATTTTTTTTTTAAAAATAATTTAATTCCCCCCTTCCTAACATTTTTCAATTCTTGACATTTAACGGCATGAAATTAGTATTAAACATGAACTACAACAACTACATATGACAGATTTATCCAAGGTATGAGTGATTTAATATTAGAGTGCTCAAAATGAAAACTAGAAATTAAACTACCGTATGTATAAATAAAAGGTAACGTTTAACAAATAATTTAAAAGAATACATATTTTCATCAATTTTGGAAACGGCTCCTGTCCTGGAAAACGGCTCCCGGTTCTCTAAAAAAATTAAGGACCGGGAGCCGCTTTTTCAGATATTTGGCACCCGGTCTGCTTTGACTTAATAAAAGGCTTGGCGCCATACATGAAGCTTAGCTTCGCGCGATCGCAGCAAAAACTTAAATCTAGATCTACCAGTAGAGTTTGGTTGGTAAGTTATGAATTTTATTTTACGAGATTGGCAAAACTTTGGGCTTAATTTAAAAAATATAACACATAATTGTCGGTAAGACATGTGTTATTCTAGACAGTTATTTTAGAAATATCCATTACCTTTCATTGTTGTCCCATATGTACAAATTCGTGCTGTGTTTCATGGTTTTGACATGCAATTTTTTTTTTTTAACTCTTTCGCCGCAAAGGCCGCACCCCAACTTTTGGATATTTTCTCTTCCAAAAATACTGCGGCCTTTACGCCGGCAAATACGGTACATGTATACCAACCTGTTTTACTGGTCAACTACTATACTGGTAGGTTATGTGATCTCAAGCAATCAAATATAATATGCATACTATACAGACAATACCTGGTAGCACATGTACAGAGCTGCCAACCTGTCACTTTCAAAAAACATATTATTCAGCTTGAAAAAACATATTTTTAGGTGAAAAACCATATTTTGCCTGTTTTACGGTTTTTGTTATTTTCCCTATAAAATGCTACTGCAATCATGTTTCTTTGAATAAAAACGCTTTCAATCATTGAGAGCTGCCGACCTGTCAGTTAAAAAATAAAAAAAATAAAAAAAATAAAAAAAATAAAAAAAATAAAAAAAAAAATCATTAAAAAAAAAATATAAAAAAAAAAAAGATTTGTAAAATATATTTACCTATTTTATAAGAAAAATCCATTATTTAAAACTAAAAGAATCATCGTGTGTTGCGGCGCAACACACGATGATGTTCTATGCCTAAGTTGCGGCACAAGGCAAGTCTAGAGTTGCAATCAACTTTGTACATAAAGTCAATGCATCAGCAGGTCCGTGTTTATTTTTCATTTGGCTTTTTGAGATACCATCACATTCAAAGGGCTTGCGATAGGCGAAAAAAATGGTAATAAAATCGCTGATTTCTTGATTTTTAGCGGTTTTTTTGGTGAAGTTGTTTCTTAAAACTGGGCTAAGCCCCCGTGAGCTTTGGAAATATGGCTTCGATTCCGCATTTTTTACAGCAAAATTTAGGTTTTGGGATGGATTTTTGGTAGTAAGATCGGGACTTTTTTGTACTGACACTGTGTGTGTATTGCAGTGCACTGATATATGTCATTAGCGTGTGTATGGATGGCCTGGAGAAATGCGCTCGTCTTTGAGTGGTGTACATCCCTTGTATTGTGTGCAATCATTGACCTCTACCACCAGTGTGTGCAATGTACATGCGTGCGCGCTGCAGGAATCGCCAACACAAAGCAATACAGGGCCTGACCTTTACTTTTTTTTTAGGGAGCCAGCCGGGCTCCTCAAGCACTTTTTCAGGGAGCCCGCAGGGGTTTCAGGGAGCCCAAGTTCATCACGTTTTTTTTGTGGTCATAATAATGGTCATTAAACTATTAAAAAATTAAAACGCACCGTCACGATACCTTTTTTTATAATCATCAGCGCCGGGACCAGGGAGGGGTGTATTATTAAGTGTAAATGTGACCATAAGGTTACAATAAAAACATTTTGTGAAATACATAAACTGTAAGAAAAAAACACACAACAGTTTATAGTAGTAAAACTAGTACACAAACCTTGCGAAAACATATGAAAGAAATAATAAATTCATTTATTGATTGCCTTTAAGTTAGTCCAACGACATTCAAGTCAAACTTTTTTATTCCATATTTTATTCTTTTCAGTCCCTTTGACCGTATATACACTGTACACGCCGTTTTAACGATTAGCCACGAATCTCCCTAATTCGTACATATGTTCACAAAACAACAATCAACCCCTTTTTACACACGCCTTTGAAGTTTGTAGTTCGTAAAATTATGTTCAAACAATAATCAAGTCCATCCAGGTACGCACGCTGAAGAATAAGCACTCACGATCACAAACGCACATGTATCACAAACACGAGTCGACGTAAACATACACTCAGCTCTGGCAATGCAGCAACCACGTGCGTTTGTCTTAGTGTGTACATTCTCTGAGTGCACCGACATACAATGCAGCATGTATTGCGCACTCGTTACGAGTGCCGAGATATAACGTTATCATGCATGGCATTCCTGCACTGATCTCGATGTGTTTTCTTTTGCAACTCATTATTCGCGCTGGAGTTGAGCCAAGTGTGCCTTGGAATGCCTAGCGCATATTTCATGATTTTGACTGCGGAATTTGGGTTTTTAGATGGATTAAAACATGGATTAAAGTGCTGGTAAGAAACAGCATTTTTCGGGGCTGATACTAGAAAAACTTAGGGAGCCAGCCGGGCTCCTCAAGCACTTTTTCAGGGAGCCCGCAGGGGTTTCAGGGAGCCAATGGCCACCGGGCTCCCGATAAAGTCGAGCCCTGCAATAGCAAAACTATGCATACGCTGGATCTCACAGCCAGCCGCTAGCCACGTTCGCACAGCCATACTTGGAACTTTCAAAAAACGTATTTTGGCACAGCAAAACGTACAGACGTATTTTCCCAAAAAAAAACGTACTACTTGGCAGCTCTGCATGTATGTACGGCTACCAGGCATTGTATGCTTTATTTCTCCTTTATGATATTAAAGGGAAAGTCCACCCCAGGATTTTTTTTAGCTGACGATATAGACCTAATAATACCATGAAGAATGATACAAGTCTCATTAAAATCCATGATCACATAACGAAGATATATCGACTTTTTTATCGAAAATCAGCCGCCCCCCAAATGCAAATGCGTTACATGGGCATGAAACGATCGCCAAAAAATAACCGATAGTATCGAAATTGTGACGTATGTTGCGAGCTGCCTTCTTATTTCGCAGACATTCACTTTCGCTGTCATTCATGATTGGTCGTGTCAGTGCGATAACAGTGTACCGCGAGCGAAAGTGAATGTCTGCGAAATAAGAAGGCAGCTCGCAACATACGTCACAATGCGATCGTTTCATGCCCATGTAACGCATTTGCATTTGGGGGGCGGCTGATTTTCGATAAAAAAGTCGATATATCTTCGTTATGTGATCATGGATTTTAATGCGACTTGTATCATTCTTCATGGTATTATTAGGTCTATATCGTCAGCTAAAAAAAATCCTGGGGTGGACTTTCCCTTTAAACACGGTTTATTGAGCGCCCCTTGCCCCCACCCATAAAAATTAACAAAGGAAAAGAAAACTTCCTCCAAGTGACCTGTTTTAAACATTACCCAGGGATTACCTAGGGTTATTTATTCTGTCTGGTGTACATGTACCTGTACCTGTGCATGGGTAAACATTTACAAATGTCCTTGACAACGCTCCAAATCAAATATGCACAAATTTGTATTAGGCCAAATAAAAAAAAAAAAACATGTTTAACGTCCTGTTTTTTCGAAAAATAGGAAGGAGGCGGCCCTTTTTATTTTTTATTTTTTATTTCAAAATGGCCGCTCGGTACATTTTCCCTGACAGTTGGGCTATTTTTCAAGATGGCCGCCGACATTTTTTTTTTTTTTAAATCAGAAATAGATCCATTTAAGCAGTGTTTTTAGTGTTTTTTTTTCTTTCAAAAAAAAAATTTCAAAAAAAAATAATTTTTTTAAATTCCCCCCCCCCCCAAAAAAGGAAGCGGGCGGGGTCGCTAAACATGTATATTGTTTTTAATGGCCTTAGGTACTGGTAAGTGTGATTAACAGCATTAGAGCTACATTACTAAATGTTATGAATTAAATGGGAAGATTCTAAGACCCTACTTTAATTATCACTGTGGTTTCATATTTAACTGTGCACTGTGCTAGGAAAAATTGTAAACACAGAAAATGGATTATATTCGTTTTAGATTATAAGTGTTTCAGCAAGATATGAATGGCACTTACTCCATAAACATACTTATACTACATGTACATTTATGTGGCTACAAATAAATCTACCGGTATCTGTTTAGAAAAAGCCAAAATAACAAAAAGCAAATCAAACTGACAAAAAAGCTGGGAGTTATTCAGCCTGAAGAAGAAAAAAAGGTTCTAAAAGTGTTCTGGTATAATATCAAAATTTACCTCTAAGAAATCTTTTAACAAATAAAAAGAAAAACAACCAAAAACATTATTCAAGAAGAGATCCTTGGAACGAAAAGGTACGTTATTTGTGCTTTCTACACTTATTTATGAACTGGAAGTAATCATCTAAAGAGCTTGTCTAAGCTGCTGATAAATGAAAGATTGATTCCATATTAAAGGGGCATGTTCTCCGTATTCCAGAGGGCGTTCAAAATATGTACCCGCTGGCGGACGGTGCTAGCTGCCTATTGACATCAACAGAATACGGCTCTTACGCAGATGGCATGTTCCGAATGCCCGGACACTGCCGATTATCGCATACATGTGCCGAAGTAATACCAATCGCAGTTCGGCTCTAAGATTCGGCTGCTGTTTCCGCCCACTTTCGTGACGTCGCAATCGGCAGCAATCAGCTGGCTTGGCGAAGGCAGGCCAGGCCGCGCGTACTTTGATTGACAGTTGTATGCAAATTAGAAGTCGACCTTCGGATCCAAGATGGCGATGACTAGAGCAGCGATAACTACACTGGCGGGAACATGCCCCTTTAAGATATGCAATGAAACTACAGATAACTACATGTACATGTACCTCTTACTGTCACCAACTTCATTAACAATGTGTACTTCAGGGTATTATTATGTGTGTCTACTCTGTAAATATGTTGCTGTACAAAATTAACTGCCAATTGAAGTTGCCATTTATCTGAAGGGTCTTGTTTCTATTCATAAATTACATCTTTCAATTGTTGTCTTGAATCTCACTGACTTTTGCCCTTGTAGGCCTTCGTGTGGGATATTGACATGTATATTCATTTTAGAGGCATATATTGTCCCATTCCTTACCACATAGCCAATTTTATCAGAGTCATTATGTTGAAGTTAATAGCCTTTTAAGAGCTTGGACCAGAGCAATTATGTTTTAAATGTTGACCTACTGTACATGTATGGCTTAAACCATTCACTGAAATACTATACAAGACACAAAGTGGATAAATACCCTGGACTTGCCCCTGAACAATTTAAAGAAAAAAGTAAAATATTTCTTAAAACTCTTTACAGACTATAAATGGAACAATGCCACAATAGGCCTTTTCTTACTTTAATCAAATTCAATGCATACATGTAAATCTCTGTTGAGTGCCTTGTTACAAATTATCAAATTTACCTGTCACAAATAATTTTATTTCAATAGTCAGAACTACAGTAAGAATGCGAATTGAATACATTACATGTTGTTAGCTAAGGCAAGCCATAATGTTTGTCCAACCTAGCAACAACTAATGTACAGGTATGCAATTTGCATTCTGACTACTGGTATTGAAATACAATCATTCATAACAGGTATCAAGTAAAAGAATTTGTAACATTTCACAACAAGATTTATGCATTATATTTGATTACACTACATAAATGGTCTATTGACCTTTCTAGTGTGTTGTATGACTTGCTATACTGGTACAGTACTCCAAACATATCACTCATAGCAGGCCCTAATAGCAGCATTACAATACGTTATGTGAGATAAAATATTTTAAGACTCCCTCTTTTGATTCACTTAATTTTCAAACACCACCGTATATTTATCATCCTCATATATCGGCCTGCATGTTAAGAGTCATGCACAAACTGGATACATCTATATGTTTATTGATCATCAACCTTATTGTTGCCAACAAATACTCAGTAGACAAAGAAGATAAACAGATATACATGTATGTTGCCAGTATGTTCGCTCTCAGCACGATATTTTGTTTTTCCTAAAAATCAGTCTAAACATTTTCAACATCTGCTGGTACTGAACACATTTAAATCAAGGGCGTACAGTTCTTATGACTCATAAAGAAAAGAACTGATTTATAGATTGACATAACATATGAATGACCTTTATCATAACATGTTTCATAAAGAAATGAATCAAATGGATTATAGTATATTTCTTTCCTTTTTTGGTCACGCATGGGAACAAGTACATGTTCAATGTACATGTAGGCAATAGGCTGTCATGTGTACATGTACAGATATTTCAACAGACAAGAGGTCATACTAAGAGGTCATACTCTGTTTCTCTTTACATGAAGAGAGATGTTTTAAAAAATAAAACCACCATCCAGGATATGACATTGTAAAAATGTTCAATATTTATGTATACACCGTACAGATACAATTGTAATTTTGACATTTATGGCAATATATATTTTGTCTGTCATCGCAAGTTGCTTTAAAGTCTAAAGTGAACCAATTACCGAAAAATATGTTGTTTAGTAAGCTTGTAGTTCCATGTCGCAATACCATATTAAAAATAAGAGCTTCAAATATTACTTTTGTAAAGAGATTTTACTGATTTATTAATACACTTTTAAGTTTACAGAGACTTGTGCGTAGACTACTCAACGTACCAACGCTAGGCGTTGTGGCGTGCGCCTGTAATCCAGCTAACAGTGGAAGTTACAAACTGATTCAGCCGAGGACGCAGGTTCGAAAGTGAGTCACGTCTTTCGGATGGTGACGTTTAAAGCTCGGTCCCCAGATGTAAATAGTCATATCTGATTGATACACGTCTGTAAAAACCCAATACACACACACACACACGCTAGCTCCCATTTATAATTTAGGGCCAGCATAGAACCAAAGTCCAACTTGGAATCTGTGTGCGCCGTTTAAAATTATTCTTTACTTTCTTCAAACTCTTTATCCTTGAGCCCATAAAATCCAGGGTGAAATTTGTTAGGTTTATTTTATACATCTTACATGTAGCTGTACAATTATTTTTTTAAGTGATTGGTACACCTTAACCTTTATTAGGATTTTGAAATTTCCATAATTTACTGCCATGGATTCCAAACATGTTGAGCACAAGAAGGGTTAGTTCTCCGCCCCCCCCCCCCCCCTCCCCCTCCAATAATGTTTGTGTTTGCAGAGGTCTGGGTCATTGTTCATACAACTAGAAAATAACATTACTGTACACTAAAACATCATCGTACAAAACAACACCACAGATAACACCATCTACACCACCACCCCACCACCACCACCGACAACAACAACAACTAAAATGTACTGACCTCTCTGTGACATCTGGCCCTAGTCTTGACCTCAGCCACCAACAAACCCACGATAGTAGTGCCTATGGCAGCAGCCAGGGAAAAGAACCGCTTATCATTTGTGATATCCTTGTACCAGAAATCAGGATACCTGTTTCAAGAATAAAGAGAGTAGAAAATTAGATTGAATCTTTGTTTCTCTAATTCTCTCACACTTTACAAGATCACTTTCTGAAGCTTTTACTGACAAAGGATATTTCCAGTAAGTAATTTATAAGTTTGGAAAATGTAAGGTAATCACAAAAGGCATTGGTGATGCTTGAACAATAAACAAGGGTCAACACTATCATGGGTTTAACAACAAGTAACTGGTGAAAATTGAAAAATATCCTAAATTTTTGATAAAATGGTTTATTGTATTCCTCTTATTTTGTTTTTTGAAAATCTCTCAAAATAACTGATGATATGCAGAGCAAACTCTAAGCCATATATACACAAATATTTCAAGATTCTATTTGTACTTGCATACACCAACAGTTATGCCCAAATAACCTCTGTGAATCAAATTAGTATGCTTACTCGACCGGGAACCAGTCCCTGCAGAGCTGCTTGACCGCCTCTACATCCTCCGGACACAGGAATCTCAGCTTGATGTCGCCCTCTATGTACGCTTCCTCACTATGTTTCTTTTCTGAACTACTCTTCCCCCCTTCACCATTGTCTCTTGTGCTAACTACATTCCTGTCAGTTAGAGAGTTCCTTCTACTGTCGCTACCACTTCCATAGCCAGTAGTGACACCACAACTGCTATCGCAACTGCTGTGGCTGTCGCTCCGATCCTTTGGCGCCGCTGAAGTCGACTCACTAGTAGTCGTTGCCATGGGGATGACATTAGTGCTTTCCTCCGGTGAGCTCATGATCTATGATTCACGATGATCAGCTGCACAGTGCCTGGAAGTAGACATCTTTGCTGCTTTTTGCTGGGAGATGAACTCAAGAACATCTGTGTTGAATGAGAAAGGTGAAAGTTTCAATCCAATGCACACAATGCACTGCCCAACTAAAAATTAAAGGGGAGCAATAATCTTATTAAAAGAGAAAGATTGATAGAAATGACATGGAAGTGGTAGCCCAACCTTATGAAAATGTCTTCATGACTTTATAACATGAAACTCTTAAACTTTAAAGAATCTTTTGTTTTGGTGGACCATTTTGAGAAAGAAGAGGCTCGTAAAATTAGTAATGGTAATTCATTTGTAGTCTATCCCTCTGCATTAAAATTCCACAACGCCTTCAAGCCAACCACAAAGCTAGAGTGCCTACATGTATGTCTGCGCAGTGCACTTGTCAGCACAAACTTGTAATTGCGCAATTATGATGAAGAAAAAAAATGCAACAAACACAAAATTCTGTCCGTTTTTTATCGATACATATTTATTCAACAACAAATTGGGAATAGTCCAATTTCAGTAATTATATTCACAAGCCTCAAAATGCCATCTTTCACATCAATAATTGCAAAGTGCATGTTAAATGTATGAGCGCACAGACATGGGAACCTTCGATTGATTTTGCAATGTAAAACTAAAAAGGCCACGGCCATGACAGCCGTCTCTTCGGTGTAGATCTAAATAACATTTGTTCTCGCTCAAATTATTAGATACTTGGTACAGTTACTCTTTACAATGTAATGAATAGTATCAGACTAAATATTAGAGGAGTATAAAAGAAAATCTATGACCATTTTTAAAGTCAAATGTAAAGTACGTAGAAAATGCATAGGGCTCCTCTTCTTTATAATTACGCTTTACATTCATAGATTTTTGCGGGTGGGACCACACATAAAACTTGCATTGGTTAACTACACAGTATCCACAGATCAATCTGCTTCGATACATTGGACAGGATAACACCACAAACTCATGCATTCTCACTACAATCAGTCATTTAAAATGCCTCCAAAGGCGAAACATTACACTGATATATTCTCTTTCAAAATATAATTTAAAAAACGCGTATCAAACTTATAATAAAGCAGTTTTACCAAGCATTCCAGCAGTCATCCTCGGGCGATGGTACCATTTTTTTCCTTGAAAAAATATCGTGTGATCAAGATCGCCAAAAAAAAAAGTTGTATAATATATAGCGCCAGCTCGAGATAAAGGCATTATAATGTTTTGATTTTGCTATATCGTCGAAAGGATCCCGGGTCCAAATACAGCCCAACTAAGATTAAGAATGTAATTAGTAAAACATGCTTACATTCTGACGTTAGCTACGAATTGTGTGTGTAAAAGTATTAATAAGCTAGGGGAAGGGTTTGCGATTTGAGGGCAAGGGAAACTTACTCCTCTTATCAGAAGCAGTTCTAGAAAATAAAAGGAGAAGGAGGATGCCTGTTTGGGCTGGCCCCCGGTTCTTGCATTCATTTTCTACTTCTGCTTCTCAATAAATTTATGAGGGCTTGACGAAATATGGGGTTAGGGCTTATAATTGGATCCCCTTAAACCCCTCTGGAACCACTTCTGTCTCAGATCCTCTAATACAAGATATCTGCCACCCCCCCCCCCCCCCACCAACTTCCCCGTAGAGTCAGTGGCCTAGTGCAAGTATGAGGGGGAATGAGGGGGAATGGCAGGGGGGGGGGGGGGGCACGGTTTACTAGTTTACAAGAGTGAGCCAGGCTAAGTGGGGGGGGGGGGGGGGGTATCGACAGGTAATCTTGCCATTATATGTAGGCTGGCCTCATTTTACCCATTACCTATTATCAATGCCCCTATTTGGTGATACTTGGATTTTATTAATCTTTTCTTACAAATGGAGGGACATGATCAAATGACATCTTTTATATCTTATTCTCTTGCTCTACCCTCTGGTACAAAACTGTTCAGAAACATTGAATTTGAATAACTAAGGGTTCCTCATCTATTAAAAATCAAAGAAATCTTATTAATTCGCTTTTGGGACTTTACAAAAAATGTGTTTAGGTTTAAACTCTGAAGACAACATCCCAGTATAAAGAAAAGCAAAAAATACAAAACGACAATGACTCTTTTACTTAGATCAATATATGGCACTTTTAATCAATGTAAATTTTCTCTTTTTTCTATAACAAATTCATGAGAAGTAGACAATAAACAACGTCATCAAGAATGAAAATGAAAGCAAAGAAGTACATACCGGTACACATAATTATCAACAAGCTATTTCTTTGCATTTTGAAGCTTTTGTCATCAGCTCACATTTTGTAATGGACAAAAGCTCTAGTAGGCCATGTTTTAACTACCAACATTATCAGATTGATGAAAGTATTCTTAACAGAGAGATAAAATGCATCTAATATCATGTTTCACAGCAAATAGCAGACCCTTTTAGAACAGTCTAAAAAGTATTGCCTATTTAAATGCATAAATAAAAGGTTGTATCAAAATATCACTTATCAAACAATCGTTCCATTTTGAACAATCCTGTATGATGTTATGAACCATTATATGACAATGATACTTCTGAAAATGCAGATTATGACTCAATTCAAATATGCCGACAATCAATGGACAAACATCAGTAGGCATAATATGATTGGCAGTCTACAGATCTCCTTTTTTTTTCTTCTTCAACCAAAGAATGAACAAATAATTTGAGGACATCTTCATATCAGATGTGTTAACAAGGCAAGTAACTAGGTCAACAGAATAATATCTATCATTATCAATGAAAATGAAGAAAAAAATGTTTTGTGTACCTTTCAAAAACAAAAGTCACTGTAAATAAAGTGATTTCATAAAGTCTTACATTTTTTTAATATTCCAAAGATATATTACACAGGCCAAGGAGACCAATCTCCTAGCACAGGTCAACTATTTGCCTTGAAAGGTTTATGTATTTTGTTTGAATCACTCAATACCTGTTCCTGATTTCCAAGTATGCAGGTGTTGACTATATCTTAGTCATCTTTCCATACATACATAGCATATCAATACGAATCTAAACCAATGTGATCCTTATACAAAGATGTAATGCACATGTTATATCAATTTTGACAATTATGTCAAGAAAAGTGGCTACAAATTTCATTACACCGTTATCAAACAATCACATAACAAGAGTCAAAATTACAGAATAACCTGAGAGAGAAGGAGAACCGATGTAAAGAATATAAATTATAATACATATGAGCCTTTTTTCCCAGAGAATAGAATCATGCATTTGATCGAGTTCAGATTGTTTGCATATTGCTTTTCCTCTGTACAATACATGGCTCCACCGATGGAGAATAAGCATGCAAAATCATTACAATATTGTACACTGACCGTGATATTCAATTACGCACGCACGCATGAGCAAGAGCTATGAGCACGAGATGCATGCGCATGCTGGCTTTAATCACTGTCATGCGACAATAAACTACCATCAAAACAAAAGATCTGCATGTAATGAAATTACATTGCTAGTATTGCATTTAAACTTTAACACAAATTTATATTCAAAACTTGGATCATCTTTCATTTTGACTTGCCAAATTTTGCTAGCCAAGACACTGTTGGATTTGAAAATTGCCATGGAACGTTTTGTTTTATGTATTCATCATCATTGAAATTTGCTAAGTAAATTGATCTTCTTGATCCTTTAAATTTTACTGCAGTTCTATTTTTCGTATATATGTATAATAATATAATAACATTGGCTTTCTTTCGTGGTATATCAGATATTGCATTCAGCTAGCATGAATACTGCACTCTTCTTCGACTCGTGCAATATATTTGAGTTGAATGCAATAGATCTGATATGACTCAAGGGAAGCCAATATTATATAATTATTGACAGGTGAGTAAGGACGGAGGAATCTAGGTCCTGAATAAGAATTAAGAAATGGACAAAAGAGGCAGTGATTGAATGAGATGAATAAGATGAAGAATTTAGGAAACAGAAATAGAGGAAGTGTACGAACAGCAAAATGTGACAATGAATGAACATAAGATTACAAAATTACTCCTTACATTACCTGTCCATGCACAAATCTTTACACAAAGATGAAAATTAATTATGAAAATAGTTGGTGAGTTGTTTCTTTTCTTAGAATATGAAGGCACTTAAAGTATGATTGCATAAACACACATCAAGTTAAATACAATTAAAAACAATTTCTCTACATACAGTATAAACTCCATAACTCGTGTAATGTTCTCCTAGATAACAGGATTTCTAAACTTCCAAGTTTCCTGACTGTGGCCTCATTTAACCCATTGACTACTTAATTCTCTCATACCCGTAGACTAAATACAGGAACCACCAGTTCCTATAGCCAATGGGTTAAGCCCCCTTAACATATGATAGTTACACTTGTATAACACTTAGTACTACGTTACTAA
This sequence comes from Strongylocentrotus droebachiensis, assembly GCA_035222895.1. Taxonomy (NCBI): domain Eukaryota; kingdom Metazoa; phylum Echinodermata; class Echinoidea; order Camarodonta; family Strongylocentrotidae; genus Strongylocentrotus; species Strongylocentrotus droebachiensis. Next base: position 13,854 of record JAVYIG010013385.1, read on the forward strand.
GCATGTTACATTGTACTTATTATCATCACAGTCATTGCTGTCGATTGCTGATCCGCACATGATAGTGCACACACTCTGCTCCCTGGGGCGTATTCTGGCCAGGCGTCGTTGTACAAGCGCACACGTACCAATCCAACCACTTAAACGTTTGTATTCTACTGGTTACCAATTTAACAACTGAGTGAAGAGTGGCAAATGTAGATGTCTTGCCAAAGGACACTATTGCCCTTCCGGGGCTTGAACTCACGACCTTCGCATTTCCAGTTAAGTGTTTAAACCACTCGGCTATGACGACACCTCTACGCGATAGACTGTTCTTAGTTCGGAGCCATATTCTACTTTATCTCTAAAATGGACCTGTGCATTGATTTCAGTTTTCATCCAACACAGAAAATCCACATGACATCCATGAAACCTCTCTAGCTACTGAGCACTGACAGGTTCTTGTTCAAGGTCATTCCTGGTGAGAGGTAGAACACTAGAATGACTAGAACTCCTATCCTTCCTGTCTTGCCTGGATGTGTGTGTAGTCACCCCGTTCTTGGTCTCTTGGCATCACTGCCGCCTCCCTCATCAATACCAGGTACGATCGGTCTCTTCAGGTCTGTGCAACGCAAGACAAAAAGGGAGTGTGAATGAATGGATTATTCTTACTACATTGGCTAAGAATAAATGACAGTATATTAATTTTGTGAAATTGAGCTGCATGCAATTTAAGGTTGGTACAGCAAGGCCCGTAAAAACATGTCGCATGTACATGCAACTTTCTAGGCCCACACACAATGGACTGAATTCACAAAGGAGGTTTGTCGACATCCCTCTTTTGTTAATTCAGGCCAAGGACTTTGTGAACTTGCATTCCTTATGCTGTAAGATTCAAGCTGTAACAAATGATGGTTCCCGAATTAGAATAACACATATTTTGAGGGGAAAAGATTTTAATGAGGTTAACCCCCTTCCCTCATTTTAACATACTAAGAAGCAAACAAGCATTCATTTTCAAGTATGCTTATCACAAATTTACATGTATATCCTACTTTCAGCAGTTCAACAAGGGTCATATATGGCAAGGTCTGTGCCATTATATAAGAATTAAAAGTAAAATTCAACTTATTATATCACATGTCGTAAACAAATATATGGATGTGAAAAAGGTACAGATATTGTTTTCATTTTATATAACCACTACTGATGATATCATAAAATCATAAGTGTTTTCTGTAATATCTGAAATATCGTAGCAGATTACAACTGAAAACATAATTTACTGAATATAATTTTATTAGAATACTGGTTGCCTTAAATCCAGTCGAAACCACCATACCAACTCAAAAATTGACCCCTAAATTAAGGTAAAATGACTTTTAGTTTATTGTCATCCTGCCGTTGGTCTTGTCAGTGTGTGACTAGGTATTATGGCAGATATGAGTTTCATGATAACGGTAGGTCTTTCAAAATGTTGTGCCTTTAAACTAATGACAATCCTTACCAGCTGCTGTTCTATCCCTGATGGCTTTCTCCTCGGCTTTCATCTCATTCTCAATCTCCTTGACTGCTCTATCATCATCTTCCTGGTATGCAAAGACAGGATTAAAGATGAAATTGAGTACAGGGGGGCTTTTCACAAGGCTTTCATCAGCAACAAATGAAAGTTTGTGTTATAAGCTAGTGAAATCCTTGCTTCTGATTGATTAACAGCAGATTTGTCACTGATTTTGTCTTTTGTCATCGAAAAAAGGCTTTGTGAAATGGGTCACTGGTCATGCAATTACATTGTGAAAGAAACTGTCTGGAAGTTATTGAAAAATATTCTGTAGTACTTGAGAATTAATGTATTCTGTGAAGTTTAGAATGATCCAAATGAAAAGGAATTAACTCAGTCTGGCTGGAAAACCACATGCACTGCACACAGAAATCGGTATGTGGGACTTCATGCATATGTGACATGATATTTCGGTCAGCTGTCACACGTATAACACAAAATAGTGTTTTAAATTTGAAAGACAGAGCCAATCCTCACATTGGAGTTGGTCCAGAGTCTGCACTTCTCTCCTGGTTTCGGCATCCATACTTGACCAGGTGTAGCAGCCCTGTTGTCAAAATGACTGTAGTCTTTGATTGGTATACGACAGATGTAGCACATCTTGGCTCCACATCGACAAGTCATCTACATAGAAAGGACAACAAATTTCTTACATGATTGTTAGAAATTCACTTTTTCGAGGATACTAGTGTTAAAATACATAAGAGCCGGTGTTCACTAATATGACAAACAGTTTTGGATGAATTTGAAATTAGTTTGTGGATAGATGAATGAACTCTTTCTCTCCTTCTCCTCTTCCTCCTCCTCCTCAACCGCCCCTACCCCCTTCCTTTTTTTCTTTCTTTCTTTTTCTTTCTCTTTCTCTCTCTCTCACTTAGCAATCATGTTATGTAGTTCCACAGCTCTCTCTATCTCTAGCCTTCTTCATACGTTCCAACCCATGGCACCTCTACTCCCCTCTTTTAAAGCAGTTTCTTCAAACAATCAATCACAAGTATTCTTCTCCTTCTTGCGCCCCTCTTCCCATGATCTTTGCCGTCAGAGACTCGGAAAGAAATCTTGTCTTTAAGTAAAATCTCAGCAGTGATACATGTTTGTAGATTTGGTGGCACTGTTTGAAGGTTTGAAAGACAAGGAAATCTAACTAGGGCGACTTTTTTTTTTTTTGGGGGGGGGGGGGGGGTTGAAATCCCAAGCATGACTGCCGAGCTAGAGGTATCTTACCTTATTGCAACCTTCGGACTTGGTGAACTTTGTCGCACATTTGTAGCACGTCCGCACTTTGGCCACGGTCATTCTCTCTTGACTGTAGTGGAAAGATGTAAGAGAGGACAAGAGAGAAGAGGAGATAAGAAAAAGAAAAGACAGAGGAAAACATGATGCGAGAGAGAGAGAGAGAGTGAGAGAGAGAGAGAGAGAACAGCTATGAGAATCACATTGTGGACAATTATATTCATCTGTTTATATTCCAGTTCTATCAACATCTCACGTATAACATAAAATCAGCATTTAGTAAAAAGGAACTTACTATGAGAGTCTCATTGAGGACTGTTTCTTAACCTGATCACATTCCAGACCATAATGATCCTTCCAAGGTTCCTTACAGTTGCGGCAAGTTTCCTACACGAAAAAATAAAACAAAGAACAAATGAATATACTGAAGTGGATGGATCTGCACTGACATTCTGGCATTCCATTTTTTTTGTTATTTAATCTGCATTATCTTCACCTTGGTACAGAGGAATAAATGACAATAAAATGCCTATGCCATGCGTCATGTATGATACATCTGCACTGACCTTGTGGAATTTAGATAATGTTTTTCACAAATGATGCCTATTTAAAGATAAGCTTCAGTTCTGGTAATGATAGAAAAATTATTCTCAAAGAATCTAAGACAACTTACAGTAAATGTTCAAGATTATAAATAAATGGCATGTGCTAAACAATTTCGGTAGAAAATGTATAGGGGGCGAGTAATGAGCTTAGAAAGATAGGGAAATCAAAGTAAGTAGGCCCGACATCATGTGCTAAAACAGGTCACTATGTGCAAATGAGAGTTGTGATTATTTTGAAGACAATTTCCGGCAAGTTTTTGTGAGGTTGTTTTTATTTTACTGGTTTAAACAATAAATCTACTGCAGGATAAACAATCCAGAATTAGTTATAGCCATGTTCTCTCGACAAACAATGCCCATACCAGAGCTCAAGATTAGCATTAATCTACCTGGATAGAGTAACAACTAACAATAAAATGCCTCGCCATGCGTCAAGTATGGTAAATCCTCTATGCGAATCTGCACTGACCTTGTGGCTTTCAAAGAATACTTTTCACAAATGATGCCTATTTACTTCACCTGGGTACAGAGTAACAACTAACAATAAAATGCCTATGCCATGCATCAAGTATGGTAAATCCTCTATGCGAATCCTGGGCCTGTTTCACAAAACTTGTCATCGGTGACAAATGACAAGATTTGTTATAAGCTACTGAAATCGTTGCTTCTGATTGGTTATCAGCAGATTTGTCACTGATTTTTGTCATTTGTCATTGAAAAAAGGCTTTGTGAAACAGGGCCCTGCACTGACCTTGTGGCATTCGGGGCAATTGAAGACCTTTTGATCATTGTCTAGGACGGCAGCATAGTTACATTCAGGACAGCGTAGCAGGTTATCCATATCAGCCATGTTGATGGACTCCTCCACAACCCTCTCATCGTACTTCACTAGAATCTCTTTAGTCAGTGTCTTCTCTAGTTGACCTACCATGTAAAGGGGGGGGGGGGGGCCAAACAGGTGAATGAGTGAATTATTAAGTGCATAATTAACATTGCTGCCTGAAGTCTAGGTCACTAGGAAGACGATGAAGCATCTAGACGATATTAAACAAATTAGCATACAGTAGCATAACCAAAACATTGCAGTTATCAGGGATGTTCTCTAGCCCTCACCAAGCCCTATCCGATAAAATGAACAGAGAGGAAAACCAAAACATATAAATAAAGATAACTATTTATGGTGATTTTGAATAATCATTTTATAGAAATGAGCAAACTAATGAATTACAGAATCAAAGCAAACAGAATTTAAAATTGGTCATGAAGAAGCAAAGTCAACATTTTTCCAATGTGACATACACAAGTTAGGAGCCCTTGTCCTAACTTTATTTGACCAGGCCAATAATGAGTGGAATGGACATTCAAGACCTTTAACAACAAAAATCAGACTTTTCTAATCTGGAATTGACTCCTAGTATTTTTATTTCAAATATTATCGACTAACAGAATACTGTTAATCCTGCTTTAGTGACCACCTGTCTACAAAGACCACCTGTCTACAACAAGCACATTTTTTGTTTCCCTTGAAAATGGTTTTTCATTGAGACATGTACTAAAGCAGGCCTTCTCAACTGGCGGCGCGCGAGCCACTCGTGGCGCTTGCGGTCAGTCAGAGTGGCGCGCGGCTGTTCCAAAAAAAATAATGAAAAATAAGTACAACTTAAATTAAAAAATTATATTCTAAAATAAAAAAAACTCAGGAAAATCAAAAAGTCGCAGTCGAAGTTGAACCCAAAATGTAAGAAAGCCATTTTGATTGTTTGATTTTCACTTCATTTTGACATTTTCTGTGTTTATTGCACAAAAATAACTACATATAAATTATCTTCCAGTGTAGATTTTAGCCAGGAATTGTACTAATTATTTCAATAAAATCCACTAGCTTCCGGGGGCTTTGCCCCCTGGACCCCCGGTATCGGCTCGGTCACTACGCTCCCTCGCAACCAGGCACGTAGCTAGACTTTGATGTTTGGGGGGGCACATATATGTAATCGATCGATGTCAAAAAAAGGGGTCTAAAAAAGTTCAACCGATCTTGGAAATTAAGAGGGGGCATGTCCCCCCCCCCCCCCCCCCCCCCCCCCCCCCGTGGATACGCGCCTGCTCGCAACACAGTCACCAAACATACAGGTTGGCACTTCAACCTCAATAAATTTTTGTTTTGGCGCGTCTAATAAACTAGTTGAGAAGGCCTGTACTAAAGGAACCTCTCTACAAAGACCACTTTTTGTGTTTCCCTTGGGCTGTCACTGTAGACAGGTTGACTGTATATCATAAGGACTCACTTCTTGGAAAGACGCTGTCACAGCCATCCTCCAGACAGGACAGAGTGGCCTTTCCCTGGCCATACACCGCTTCCTTGGTGTATCTCTGAAGGCAGGTCTGACAGAAGAGGTGTCCTTCAAGGCACTGTATCATGTTCTCAAAGGTCACTTCCATACAGCAGCAACCACACTCGATCAGCTGACCCTCCTGCAAAGAAAATGTTATGAAAAGATATTTAGTCAAGGTTTGAGCAAGTCCTTCTTCTTCTTCTTCTTCCTTACGTGCCATGTCCTGGGACCTTGGCGACCATGAAAAGCCACAACTCTCTGTCCCATATTCTATGAAGTAATTCATTCCCCCCTAGATCATTTCCACTTTCAGAAATCCCACTCCTCTCTGAGCAAGTCCACATGGGCATAAAAGGACTGTCCAATTCAGTTTTCACTTCTAGTTTAGCTTCCTTTCGTTTAAAAGCAGTTAAATCTTTACTCTTTCTCATCAATGACTATTTTATTTATCATTCGGATATAATGATATTTTAACATCGCAAAGTTACACATAACACTCATTTTGACTCTAGAATGTTCACAATAACACTTCATTTATGTCTTACATTCACAAATTGAAATATGTTGATAATTAAATCACTTGACAAAAATAATACCTTGATACATTTAACATGATCTCAATTAATTGCCAATTCTAAGCTCACCTGTTCATACTGATCTTCATTCAGCCTCAGAGCAACCTCAAAATCAGATTTCTGAAGAAAAGAAAAACACATTAGAGAAAATCAAAGTTGATTAAATCAATGCAACCAAACAAATTTGAAATTGTACAACCAAACTTCAAAACATTACACATATCAATTTGTATATGGATAATGAACAACATGCCCTAATATTTGATACTAAAAGAACAAGTAGAAGTGCAGATTGTGGAGCAATTTTTGAATATTGCATAAACAGCTGGTCAGATTAACCATTTCACCAATTCCAAGAAAAATTGTTTACCAAAGCAACAAAATAAGTACAAGACAAAGAGCTTATTGCTGGGAGTGCCTTGGTTAAATATTCGTTTCTAAATTTACTCTATGACTATTCCTTAGGAAACAATTAAAAATTGATTATTCAGAATTTTCCAGATTCAGTTAGCCATGGTCTTAACTCTTTACATGCCACATACATAATCTCCCTGTGCCATGCTGTATTCATCATCTGATAGATGTACCAAAAGCTTCAAGATTATTCACCTGTTTCCAGTGCAAGGCTCGCGATAACAGTGTTAAAATAAAAGGGTTGCCATGGAGCTAATCTAGTCCAGAAATCTAAAATCTTGCAAAGCCATTGTGTTGTACATAACAATCCTTCCATCGATTGTTGTCTATTGTTTTGAGAAAAATTGCACGTGACGCCAATGAATGACCGTGTAGAAAGACAAATGAACAACCGGACTGCACTACTTATAGCTACTTGCACCCTCTATATAGTAAACAATCCCTAATAGGTGACCATTGGTCCCCCATGGTCGACTTTTTCTTATGTTAATTGAGAGCTGATTGATGTGATAACCACCTGCCAGTGACCATGCAGGGAGGTCTAATTCCTTCTGGCCAAACTAGTGCAGAGGGTCTTAAAGTAAGACCAGGTGGGGAATGGATAGGATTGCTCAGACAACTTACTGCAGTTTCATCGATGAGATGTTTCTTGTAGAAGACTACTTCCTTCTTTAGTTCAGGATGCATGGCTTCAATGCTGATGGGAATAGGTTTGCGAGCTTTCTTCATCAGTCGAATCTCAAACTTACGACCATCTGCCGAGAAAATATTTGAACAAAGCAATCAGACAAATCTTTGGACGGTTTACTTCGGTAGGTTCTATGACACATGATCTGGCAACGATTGCTCAATTTTCAACATAAATCAAATTCTTAAATTCAACCCTGACCCTAACCCCAACCCAATTGCAATCATAACTAAGACGCTGTATCTGTGATGAAATAAAGCTTGGTTGCGAACTTCACAAAATACATGCACTGAAAATCAAGGACAGAAAGCATATAAACTTTCCACCGGGTTGGTAATCAAGGAGTGATTTGAACTTTCAGCCATGTCTACAAAGTCGACTTTGCTTTAAACGCAAGATATATTGGTGCTCATACTGTGGCTTTTATAAACTAGATGGAACTTGACTGCGTGCAGTCGAAAATGATGCCTCCGCCATGGAGCGATTTCACAAACCAAAACAGAAGCAATTTTTCAAATTCAAATTTAATTGCCATCTATTAACAGGTTCTCAGAATATCGCCATTACGAGCTATTTTTCATATACATGTATGACCCCAAAATCTAATCAGTTCATTGGCTCTGCAAGATACATATATGATTCAAGTTTGGCGGTAATCCAGCAATTGGTTCTTGAGATAACGCGATCACAAGCCGTTTTTGCATACATAATGAGCCCTGTGACTTTTGACCTTTGACCTCGTGACCCCAAAATGTAATCAATTCATCAGCTCTGCAAGATACATACATGACCCAAGTTTGGCGGTAATCCATCGCTCGTTTCTTGGGATAACGCGATCATGAGCTATTTTTGCATACATAATGAGCCTTGTGACCCCAAAATATAATCAATTCATTAGCTCTGCAAGATTCATACATGTACATGACCCAAGTTTGGCGGTAATCCATCAATCGGTTCTTGAGACAACATGATCACGAGAACGGGACGTACGGACGGTCAACCAGAAAACATAATGCCTCCGGCTACTTTGAAGTGGAGGTGTAAAAAAACCAATAGTGCATGTATTATAGGGTCAATTTCCTACCTTTCTTTATTTTACACAGAAGATCAACATGGATTTTTTTAATTAAAGAGAGTAATTGGTTCTCGGTGGTGACAAGGTTGACAGATGCTTTACAGTAGCAAGAGTCGAAATAGGTCCAACTCGTGCCAACAAAATCCAACATTATGTGTTTAAATTTTTTCAATCATTGCTTAAAGCTTTCAAGGAGATTTACCATTGGTGAACAATTACAGTACTATCACATGCAAGTATAAATGCTGAATGGTAAGTTTAGACACAAACTTCCAGAACTAGTCGGCATGGAAACTGGTCGTGACAACTGACCTTTCTCGACGTGGAAGAAAGACCCCTTGGTGTCATCACGCATCAAGAGCTGGATGTTAGGATCTGCCTGGATAGCATCCTCAAGGATCTTCTTGGTCTTGGCGTAGGAGCCATTGGACGCGGACTGCAGCACAAGGCGCAAGCTGGTCTTGCTGATCTGAAATAAAGAGGTGATAACAATTTATCAGGGAAGCCTTTCACTGAATCCTCTAGGATCTTCTTGGTCTTGGCGTAGTAGCCATGGGACATGGTCTGCAGCACAAGGCGCAAGCTGGTCTTGCTGATCTGAAATAAAGAGGTGATAACAATTTATCACGGAAGCCTTTCACTGAATCCTCTAGGATTTTCTTGGTCTTGGCGTAGGAGCCATGGGACACGGTCTGCAGCACGAGGCGCAGGCTGGTCTTGCTGATCTGAAATAAAGAGATGATAACAATTTATCAGGGAAGCCTTTCACTGCATCCTCTAGGATTGTCTTGGTCTTGGCGTAGGAGCCATGGGACGCGGTCTGCAGCACGAGGCGCAGGCTGGTCTTGCTGATCTGAAATAAAGAGGTGATAACAATTTATCAGGGAAGCCTTTCACTGCATCCTCTAGGATTGTCTTGGTCTTGGCGTAGGAGCCATGGGACGCGGTCTGCAGCACGAGGCGCAGGCTGGTCTTGCTGATCTGAAATAAAGAGGTGATAACAATTTATCAGGGAAGCCTTTCACTGCATCCTCTAGGATTGTCTTGGTCTTGGCGTAGGAGCCATGGGACGCGGTCTGCAGCACGAGGCGCAGGCTGGTCTTGCTGATCTGAAATAAAGAGGTGATAACAATTTATCAGGGAAGCCTTTCACTGCATCCTCTAGGATTGTCTTGGTCTTGGCGTAGGAGCCATGGGAGGCGGTCTGCAGCACAAGGCGCAGGCTGGTCTTGCTGATCTGAAATAAAGAGATGATAACAATTTATCAGAGAAGCCTTTCACTGCATCCTCTGGGATTGTCTTGGTCTTGCCTCTTGGAGTAGGAGAGTAAGAGTAGGGGGAAACCCTTGTGGTACACCTGCACATCTGAATCATTCATGCTAAGAGGACAGACGCTAAGGGAAAATCTGAGAATCAAATTCCATGACTCTGGGAGATATTATTTGCATGACTTTCAAGAAAAATTCATTTTGCCATGACTCTCCAGGTATGTCCATGACAATGGGAACCCTGTACAGTTACAGTATTAAAGGTAAAGACCAGTTCTGGCTATGCGATTGCATGGTTAAAGAAACGTTGTGGAATCGATCAGAAACGGTTGATCATCTAGCATGTAAGTATTGGTGTGTACTGCAAGGTTCTGGAATCATCAAATTGATAAGAAATTTGGCCCAGGCTGGGTAAAGTTACAAGCACTGCACACAGAAAGATGTATATGGGACTACGGGATATGATAATTTACCAAATATATCAATAAGTAGGCAGTTTCCCGGCAAAATTTGTATCATCATGTATTAGTGAAAACATATTCTTTCACATGATCGGTAATAAGAGCTTCCATTTCAATTTCTGAGAGGGGGGCGTTTCCAAAACTGGTCTACCGTAAATCTCCGTGTATAAGGCGCACCTGTGTATAAGGCGCACCCCTATTTTGGGGGCAAAAAAAAAAAAAAAAAAAAAAAAAAAAAAAAAAAAAAAAAAAATCGTTTTTTGTTGTTTTGTTGTTGTTATTGTTTTGTTGCCGAAAATCCACCAAATAATAGTAACAATGTCGTTGTAGAAGAATGTGTGTAAGATCATTAATGTAAATTAAAAACAGGTCCAGACTCTTAAGGCTTCATGATACCAAGTGTCCCACACCAGCCTCATCACATTAGCTAGCAGAAGCACTGTGTTCTATGCCAAACATCAATAGTCATGCATGATATGAATAGAATCCTCTAAATTTCTGACAATAGAGTTACCTAGGATAGAACCTTGGGGTACACCATTTGTTATAGAAAAAAAATTTGAGGAATTATTAAAACTACATTTTGAGATCTATTAGAAAGATTACTTTCAAACCAAGATGACAGACAAATTTGAGTGTTGTTGTAGTTTCCGAGTGGTGAGTCAACACACTGATTACTGAGCTGGGAGACATTGCCAGGCATAGCGCCATAAATCGAAATCGGGAAGGGGAGAAAAAAAAAAAAAAAAAAAAAAAAAAAAAAAAAAATCTTTTTTTTCTGTATCTGTGTATAAGACGCACCCCCGATTTTCAATTTTTTTCGGCGCCAAAAAAGTGCGCCTTATACACGGAGATTTACGGTATACCTTTCAGTTGATTTTTCCCCTTCCATGCGCAGGTGAAGCCTAATCGTTAATATCAATAATAAATTGACATAGAGCAATGGTCGCCAGAGCATGTGGTGCACAACCCCTTCCACGACTAATATTTACCTTTATGAAATCATTGGTGAGTAGATTCAAGCCTTGATTGAAGAACTGACCGTGATTCTGGATGAATCCTCTCTTGCGATAGTCTAATGTGAGGTAATCTACTTCCTTCTCTTTTTCCTGCAAAGAAAAAAAAAATTGATATTAGGATGTGTTTTTGTTATTTCTGCTGCTGATGTGAAGTTGTTGTTGTTGTTGCTATTCTGGTGTTGCTGCTGTTGTTTACTTATACTTTTCATCAAAATAAATACACGATTGGAGAGGCCAAAGTATGGCAATTTCCAGCTATAAGCACATTGATAAGCACCTAGTATAACAAATTTGTGACCACTTTATGAGAGAAGAGCCTAACATTTTCTAAATTTCACCCTATCTAACTCGTTTTGAAGTAACTTACAATTTTTGGTAAACTCTGATACTCTACTTTGCGTTCCACTAACTACAAAAGATACCAATTTCCTGCATATCCAGCCAGAACTTTATCATTTACATTTACCTTGTTCACAGCTGGTACGTGGTTAGCGGCTTTGCCACCTTCATCCATAACCTTCAGAAAAAGCAGTCTTTTTCTACACAAACTTCTTCTAAACGACAGGCACAGACTTTAGTTTTTCTACACAAACCTTTTTTGCACAGGTACATGTATATCCACACATTGTGTGTCTAGACCGGTTGGTTATCTGGTCAGATAACCTTCAAACAGTTAAAGTCAAACAACTGTTCCTCCAACTTTCATTTAAAATTGTCAGGAGACAAGTTGATCATGTACTAAAATGGCAAATATTCACAGAATTGTACTTGATGCATAGTTTTGGTGAAATCCAAGGGCAAACATGAGATAATTACTTTACCTTGATCACTGGTGGAACTGGGTTAGCAGCTGATATGTTAGCATTGGCAACATCTAAGTTCTCCAACAGGTAGTTGCATGTTGCATTGACATCCCTGTGCTCGATGAGCATGCCCCTTACCACTGCTTTATCGGCAGTAGGAAACATCTTCATCTAGAAAAAAAAGAAATTGAAAGAAGTGTTAGGCAGTGTGATTATGTTGTGCTGGTTCTCACTGCCTGGGGAGATCTAACATGTAGAGATACATGTAGACTTAAGGCTACATGTAGTTCACACGGTAACAATACAATTTATTCTTCATAGATAAGGTTAGATCTTCTCAAAGCTTAATTGATCAATCTCTATGACTCTTTTAGATTGATAATTAAAACGTGGAAAAGATAAAACCTTCTCTATCAAGAATAAGCCATATTCTCACAATCACTTCATGAAGAGGTTATAAAGAAAATATTCCAACATGGGCAACAGCATATGTCATACTAATAAGCCTCGTTCATGTGTCCCAGTAACCGCCTAAAATAAATTGCAAAGGTAAAATAAATGACATAAGAGTAGTGCGTTTCACATTTCTGCATCTAATAACACACAAATTAGGTAGTAGGTACATGTAGGCTTTGTTGTACACAGGTATTTTTTTTCTTTTTCCATCCCAACTTCTCATTCACAAACATGACCTATATTTTGCTATGGTAATTTAAAAAAATGTTATTTAATACATGTATATCATGCTTGAATGAAACCAAAAAACTTACCACCAATTGCACCATGTTTTCAAGTTCCACAGAAGCAGCTTGCATCCCATCTGCATCAGTTGCCGTCGCACCCGTCGTCTCTGGCACCACAGCTGGTCTTGGGGCTGGGTCCAGCCCCGGTATTGATACCTTGGGAAGTCGTTCAGTTGGGTCATGAACCTGTACTGGGTTTGGCAGTGGTCTAACTTGCACAGGAGGGTGAAGAGGTGGCTCAATAGGCAATAGGGGATCTAGGGGAGGGGCAGTGTCCATGTACATGCAATCAACAAATCTCTTGACCTGTTGGTTACCGGTATACAACACATGGTCTTGTTTCAGTTTAGCATGATTGCTCCCTGCACCGACATCAATTTTTATAGAAGGCCTATCCTTTACACCTCCTGTATTGATCTGATTTAAACCATGGTTTTCAACTGTTTTTGGAATCTGAACCTGTGAATGAGTTGTAGTGTGTGGAAATGATACCACTGGTCTTTGGTTCACGACATTAAAGGCACTGTTGTGTCTAACATCTCCATTATATGTGCACTTAGGAAGAATCGGAATGAAAGATTTGGAGCTTCCAGCTAGGTGTTGTGCGTTGCTTTGCTTCATCATTCCTGGTGCTGCATTTGAAGAGCTTGATAGTACCAGTATTGGGTCCCGGAGTATGCTGTTATTTAGGGTAGTGCTTAATTTGGTTGCAAGGCTGGGCGAGGGGAGGTTTAACCGCACACCTCCTGTCCTCATCCCTTGAGGCATGCCATTACCCAGCATTGAGGCACTCTTTAATATTACAGGTTTAATCCGTTCTCCTTGTTTGGGCGTGACTGCAGACCCAGAACTGGTTCCACTTATTTGCAAGTTTTTTGTAGACTTTGAGTTTGTGCTAGAGAACACCTGATGCGTTGTGGTTGCAGGTCTCAAAGAATTATCACTAGGAGCTCTGCTCAAAGTAGCTGCTTTGGAATGCAGCTTGATTCCACTGGGAGTTGAAAGTTTAAGTGGAATACCAGTACTTCCTGCAAAATTTGTTGAACTGGCTTTGTTTGGGCCATCTTTAGCATCAGTGTTATGGAACATACATTTTGGAAAGACAACCTCTTCCTTGATTTCAGTTTTTGGTGTGAAACGATTGTTTATTGGAAAACCGCCTGAAGCGCTCGCTGGTGGCAGGACCAGGGTGCCGGATTTTATTTCATCACTAGGTGCCCTACTCAGAGTTGCTGGAATTGCTCTCTTCCTTTCCAGTTCTTGCCTCACTGTCAAGGCCCTTGGAGTTGAAGATCCTACCACAGAATAGTGTCCATTCTGTCCTTCACGAATCTGAAATTTGGGTACCTTCTGTTCATCTGTAGGTTTTAGGACTACACGTCCATTAATGATAACTGGTCTTGAATGAGCATTGAACGTTCCCCCAGCTGACACTGTTGATGTAGCACACACTCCTATGCTTGAATTGGAAGCAGTTTGGCAACGTGTGCCAAGTTCTTGTCCAGGGAATTTTCTTACACAAAAAGTGGTATCCACAGGAGGTCTCGAATGAGCACTAAAAGGTGCTGTTGATACGCTGGAAGTGAAAGACATCCCTGTGCTACAAGGAGTAGCATTTCGGTCTTGTCCATTAGCCTTAAACTGAAAACCAGGGCTATCAAGGTCACATACCTTGATGCCATTCAGGTTCACATTACCACTTACTGAAGGGACGGCATTAGCTACTTGATTCCAGAGAGAAGGACTGAACTTTCTTGCTGCTGCTTCTCCAAGGGTCGTTGATGATGCAGGATTACCGGAGGATGCTGCAGCGACAGTTGGTACTGCTTTATTTGGAGATTTTGTTTTCAATGGATATGGGGTCAAAGGTTGAACTGAAAACCCAAGGACGTCTGGAAGTTCCGCATAGGTTTCATCAATGCCATTGTTGACAGTGGTCTTTGATGGACAATTCATTGATTCAGCTCCCGTACTGGATGCACTTTTATATGTTGAGCTGAGCTCAGTACAGGTAATAACGTCTGCTTTCCCTTCAGTTGTGGGACCTGACATCCAAAAAGAGGAAAGTTGAGAATTAAGCAAAACTTATTGATATCTTATACATGTAACTTGGAAATAACAAACAGTGCTGAAGATCATGGCCTCTAAGATCTGTTAAATCAAGGGTACAACATCACTGGAAGGATGAACAAGCTTGACAAACAGAACGCACCGTTACACAGACAAACGCTATGCTTACGATGTATATGAGAGGCTCTTCACACTGATAAATGGCTCACATAAAGGAACAAACTCGATATTCTATCATTTTGCATTAAAAACCATAGCATACATTGTATAGGGAGGACACATATATCTTAAAGGTGAAGAACATCATGATTTTAAGTTGGTTTTAATAGAAGAAGAAAAATGAGAGGAACAGGTCATTTTATGTGTGAGCTAATTCTGATTCAAAATGCGAAAGTTAAGAATTTTTTAATTTCGTTCAAACAAACACAAATTGGCAACTCTATGATGTATCTTGGGAGCAACCTTCCCTTTTGCTCTGCATTTATTTTTTTGTTTAACCTAAAAAAATTGTTTCCCTTGTGGGACGCGTGTTCCACGGTTTAAATAATAGCCCGAAACGAAAATGAAGAGTATGGGACGCAGTGGTGAAGTTAAAGATGTTTATTCGTTTTTTAATAAATAAAAAACGGAAACCCCCTAGACTAAATGTCACACGGGTAAGAAATAATACTACGTCATCGTCTGTTCTTGCTTTGTAGCGTGGTTTTTGTATAAAAGACACCTCAAGTTACGCCTCAGCGGCTGTATAAATGGTGCAACACAAAAACAGGCTAGTTCATTGACGGCTTAAGCTTGTCGGACGGTGTAAAATAAAACAACCATGCAGCTTCGCTTAAAGCAAGTGAACGGATGTCCGTTAATGAAAATGCCCATCAGGGCCTTGTCTGACATAGCGCACGTTCGGAAGGACTATTTTTCGAGCATGAATGCACATCCTTCTGAACTAAGAACAATAATCAATTTTAGGATAGAACAATAAAACATACATGAGAAAATATCATAATTTCATTATGATACATTTAACTTTACCTACAAACAATTTAAAGATAAATAATCAAGGGACTACTTTGTCCTTAACGTAAGTACACAGACCCATGTGACCATTAAAGTAATAAGGCTTCGGGTCTGACACGTATGTTTTAAATTAGACACACCCAATATGCTGTATGGTGTTCTTAAATGAAAAACCAAGTTTTAAAAAGGTAAAAACGAGTTTGGTCACTACACCCTCAAGAAAACTTTCAATCATACTGTACATGCACCCTAATTATATATAGTTATGCAAATACGTTTCTTTACAACCCAAGCATGGAAAAAATATATTCCATTTTCAATAACGAAGAAAATAAAATTTTATCATAATATTTGTCCAATTTCATTTTAAACTTGTCACCAGTCTGATTATTCTGTTTTCTTTAAGGGTAGTTGTCTATCAAGGTTGGGATTTCCTTTCATGGAAATAAAAAATGTCAACGCATCATTAGCAGCAATTCATCTGTTACATCTTTACAGGCTTTGGTTGATTTTGTGGAACAAACAACGGATTGCGACAGTCAACTTTTTGTCACATTTACAGTGTATATTTGTACCATACACTCTGAACAATGTTGGAGTCTAGCCTGAGTCATGTCGGGATTTTCATAAACCGGGTCCCGACGGCCTTGCACCGATCGGGACCCGGTGTCCCGAAATCAGCTCGCAGGATTTGTCACTTGCCTCTATAAAAAGCGCATATCATCAGTATGTCCCTTAAAAGTGACCTTTTTTATCAGTTAAATAAATCAACACATGCATACCTCGGCACAGATCGGTATATTCTTCCATTTGACATTATTTTTATCCATGATTGGCGATGTTAAGTGCCATTATCGTGCCTCTAAAAGTTAAAAAAACTGGAGCAAAAATAGAAAGACAACGATCGAGCCGCCATTTTGATTCATGCAGGTTGAATAAATCGGGTCAAAAAACATATGTTTGAATGATAAAACGGCTTTCTAAAAAGTACACCTTTACAACATACCGATCAAATAATTTTTAAAAACAAAATAGATATTTGTCTTTGATTTTGAAAACAACGCATGCTTCTTTTAAAAGCTGAAAATTACTTGGTAATCACAAGAAGTTTCGATACGGATAGCTGTTGCAAGGCAAGTTCAGACTAGTCTCGGAAAAATGCGCAGTGCTCCTTGTTAGCTGTAATACGTGCCAGAACGAACCCAAACAAAGATGTCATCGTAACGAGAAAAAAAATCATTAAAAACTACGAGAGCACAATTGGAAAGACAACTACTGCTCAAAATTACGATAATCAGATAAATAACTTGGACAAAGAATTCAATAATCGCCCAAGAAATGCCAAAGAAATTGTGATAATCGTGGAGTAACTGGGTACATTTTTATCGCAAGGGGCTTGCTGCAAATACTCGAATCCTTTGTTATACTGCTTTTTACCGTAGAGGGCGTTATTTGGTTTCTAGCCTCGTGTTAGAACACGAGGCTAGAAACCAAATAACGTGTAATTCGGACATATCAGCAGGCCCATTCCGATAATGATTGTACCTATAGTAACTCCTTAAATATCACTATTTCTGTGGCTTTTCTTGGACAACTATTGTATTATTCCTCCAAGTTATGTATCTGCTTACGATAATTTTGAGTAGTTGTCTTTCCAATTGTGCTCTCGTAGTTTTTAATGATTTTTTCTCGTTACGATCACGTCTTTGTTTGGGTTCGTTTGGATTACAGCTAATTACGAGGAGCACTGCGCATTTTTCTGAGACTAGTCTGAACTTGCCTTGCAACAGCTATCCGTATCGAAACTTCTTGTGATTACCAAGTAATTTTCAGCTTTTAAAAGAAGCATGCGGTGTTCAAAATCAAAGAAATAATATCCATTTTGTCTTTTAAAAATTATTTGATCGGTATGTTGTAAAGAAGTACTTTTTAGAAAGCCGTTTTATTATTCAAACATTAATGTTTCTTTCAACCTGATTTATTAATCCTGGCGAGAGACCCGGCCAGTACAGTAGCTAGCTAGCAGCTGGCAACAACAACCCCATGGGGTGAACTGCTTTGCAACCCATATTTATATCAGCAGTTCGGATTGATTCAGGATGAGCTAGAATATGATTGCTAACAATTAAATACTTAAGTTTCAAGGTGGAATGATTATAGTGGTGTGCAAAACTGCAATTTCTTACATATTTCATTATTTTTTTCGGAGCGTCGGTTCTCAAAAAACGAAACCGGGACCCGACGGCAACGGTCGGGTCCCGGTGTGATCGACCGTACCGACTCAAGCCTATTTAGATCCATTCAACAGTGGTTTCGTGTGACTGCATAATTCTAGAACTTACTGTCAGTGTCATCAGTGAGATCGATGACTACAGGTATGTCGTCTTTTCTTGACGTGTCTGGCAGCTCTGGCTCCACATCGAGGTCTTGGAGATTTGGAATTGTATTTAAAATGACCTCTTTGTCATCGAAAACCACAGGATCACCATCCGGAATGTCATCGATCATGAAGTCATCCACGATATCATCCATGATATCATCCTGGATAGGCTTTTGGAACATGTCGACCTGGGCGTCATCGTCTGGTGCTTCTTCCCTTGAGAGGAGATCATCCATGCAGCGATTGAGAAGGGTCCCCTCGTCGACCGGCTCGTAACAGTTTCTGGGGTGCGTGACGCACTGTAGGATGAGCTCTGCTGGGCGCATGGGGAACATGGCCATCAGGTTCTGGGCTACGTTGTTCTGAATCGTCTCCATTCTGATGATAGCTTCCTTTCATTAGTTCATATGAGCCTGTTGGAGAAGAGTTTGGTGGAAAGGCAGAAATCAGACTTGGGCCACTGGCTGCGGGTTATCACTAATTATGACTTGAGAAACACAACTTACATGTATATTCACAGAGAATATTAGAGGCCTTGTCAAAAGGCTACATCAGTTGGGGCGCTGGTCCAAGAATGGTCCGAGGATCGTCTTGTTAAACGCGGCCAGACGCGTCCACAAAAACAAGGATCATCTGCATTTTTTGCAGATGTTTCATATTATCGATCCGCGCGTTGGTGATGCGAAAAAAAGATTCCGCAATGATTTTTTTGATGCATTTTACATTGACTTTGTACAGAGACTTTTGCGTTATAAGTCATAAATCCTCTGGAAGACGGACAACCCATTATTAAGTAGAGGGTAAACTGGGGTTATTTTCTTACGCAGAAACCTGCAGAGCGCCGATGAAAAAAGATGTTGGCGAAAATGCGGAAGATCCTTATTTTTAAGGACGCAATTTGTCGGCCGCCTTTACAAGGATATCATCCTTTATGCGGACGATCCTCATTCTCGGACCAGCGCCAGCGCCCCTACGGCTACGATCTACGACAAGATCATTTCTGTAGGCCTACAATATTAAATAGAGTATAGAAACTTACATGTAATATTGTATGTACCAGCATGCGATAATTTTTGCACTCCTTTGCTAATATTCGTTCCGTCACAGTTCACACACATTGTTTACCTCATTCCCACTCAGCTAGATCTACAGTTTACACCCAACTTCAGCTTGCGTGTGTCGGAATGGAGCAAACCAGCACTGCAGTCTGCAGTGCGAATTAAGTCACTGCTGATTCCTGTCTGTCATTAGCGCCGTAATAATTTACCCTACTTACCAAAAATTCATGGAAGATTTCGGTCAGGCATTTTAATATTTGTTTGACAATTTGTCGAGCATGTTTCTTTCAGCTACATATTCTAGACGAGCTCGACGACGGCACGGCAGCATTCTTACTTCACATAATCTATGAACGTCATACTCGTAGTACTTTCGAGTTGAGTGAAAATCTCAACGCATGATATGATGATCGAAATCCCGGTTTATTTTGGTTAGATATATTTCAGCTGTATTCATATTCTTTTAAACTAATGTCTGATGTGTCGTGATCGTTTTAAGTGGAAAGTACTATTTCTATATGAATGAAAATATAAAATTTAATTCTTTATTATCTACTTAAACCAAGATATTCCAAAAGTTTCTCGATATCATGATATAGTTTGATATCTTTGATACCGATGAGGATACCAGTACTTGATTAAGACTACCTAGCGGCACGGTAGGTAGCGCTCAAGTTTCAACAAGTCGGACCGTCATTCAGTGGCTAGATAACTAGGATGGGGGTAAACCGGTGCCCCCCCCCCCCCCCCCACCCCAAACCACAACTTGAGTAATGGATAAAATGTCGAATGCCTCATCACTGATGAGTCATCAGTGTGCTTCAAATCATATCAATTGCGTTTATAATAGTTGATACCCCTGTTTGCCACGTCGATTTAAACATGTCATTGTCAAACTATGTAAAATGAAAAGATGGACGAATTATTAGGCTAGCTATACTACTTCAGATTAAATCCATACATGATATTTAACTTTTTGATCTTGATCATTGACATTGTCGAATCATTTTATTTAAGTTCAGGGTGCTGGTGGCCTTTCGAGGCTGAAGCCCCCCCCCCCCCAAAAAAAAAAAACAATTTAAAAATAATACAGAGTCTATACACAGTAAAGAAAAGTACACACCCAGCTTTTGAAAAAACCTACTAGGCACCGTTTTAGCCTAGAAACCTATCGACAGATTGAGACAAATGTTTTAAACCCACTTTATGTCATTATGTCAATTTTATGTATAGGAATTTGAGCGTCATGCATGTTATAGCTAGGATTATCCAATGTCCGTGCAAACAAATAGGTGAGAGCGAGATGAAGGAAAAAGGAAGGAAAAAAAGAATGTGATTTTAATTACATAAGGACATTGCTCGAAAACGCTCTTCAAAGATGATGTGAACAGTAACGTTGTATATGAGGCTATAAGAGGTGCATTAAACGATTCGAAAACTGTTTTGGGGTGATCTGATCGCATCCTTGATGCAGCTTATACCGCAGAGAAGAAACAAAATTGGAGATAATGACTGAAATTTGTCATACGGGCAAAGAGACAGAGAGTGTATGTACGTGTGTCCTTTTCAATTTAAAATGCAATCATTTCCCACCGTAGGGGCAAGGGGTATATCCCACCCAGTGGCGGATCCAGGGGGGGGGGGACCCGCCCCCCCCCCCCCTTTGAGAAAATAAAATCATGTAAAATCCCGTGATTTTTACCTTTTTTGGGGGGGGGGGTTGGGTCCCCCCCCCCCCCCCCCCCACTGAGCGACTTTTCGGCCGGCTCGATAATCAAATTTTCAGGAGCAAAAAAAAAAAAAAAAAAAAAAAAGTTGGGCCCCCTCCCCTAAGAAATCGTGGATCCGCGCCTGATCCTACCCAGCCTAGTCAATCTGCCCCCTCAAATTTTGACCACCTATATAATACTGTAACAACAAAATGTCACTTTTGGGTATTTTGATGAGAAAATAACATTTTAGAGGATAAAGTATTTCTTTCCTCGCTCGCTTAAATTTATATATTAGGCTGATTCCCCTACTGAATATATAATTTTACATTTCATGTATTTCATGATGATTAGCATTTTTGCAATAATAAAAACGCTTTTTTATTTTTTTTTAATCTGTGGTTTCGCTCCACTCGCATTATTTGGGATACCGTCGGATAATTATAGTCTATTTCAGCAAGGTCTCTCGCGAAAATATGAGAGATGTGTACGAAGGATGGAAAACAAATTCTCTGTGATGAATTTTTAGGTTGACGCAAAACTGTTAAACTCGTAGGTGGATGCAAAGAAAAAAATAAAATTAAAATAAGTCTGATCTACTAAACTAAAGACTGTAACCCCCCCCCCCCCCCCCCGATTATTTAGCCCAGGCTACGCCACTGTATGGCCCCTGTAATGAAGTTTATCACTATCTTGACGGTACCGAGTGGCTATACATTTTCGTAAATGTATATAGTTGTGACTTGTAATTACACATTTAAACACTGCTTTACTTACTGATATGCATCTATTTTAAATGCCGCATTTTAAGTTGTTAATTAATGTTTTACTCTCATTTTATCTTGATTTTACCGTTATTCGATCGTCTTTTAATCAATAAAACATAAAAGAAACAAAATACTATACTGACAACAAAATAAATTACTGTCGCTGCAGTATCCATTTTCAATCCTGCCGTTAGACATTCTCCTCGCATGTTCATTATGTTTGTCTTTCCCCATTCTGCGACCCCCCCCCCCCCCCCCCCCTCTTTCTCTCATCGCCCTTCTCACATTCACATCTCGTCTATTCTCTCTACCCCTTCTCACCTTGACCTCTCTCGTCTCCCCCTTCCATCTTCTGTTCCTTCTCTCTCTCTCTCCCCTTCCAAAAACGGATATAATGAATACATAATTAAACAAAATGAGATATTATCATCTTGATGTCCTTTTGTGTCTAACTTTGTGTCGTCGGCATGCCAATGACAAGAAACATTTGGGAAACACCTTTGAATAATGTTGATCGGATTACTTGTATAGAGTGTAAAAAGGAAATGTTTAGATATGACGTCATCTAGTATTATTTTGATGTTGTCCGTTAGAAAGATATGATTTAATCCATGAAAGAACACAGTCGCTCAAACAAAAAGAAGAATGCAATACATTCAATAATAATATATGATCGATACTGTCGAATGCGTCACTTAGATCCAACAATACTTTTACTTTTTTGAATTTCAATTGTTACAATGATGGTACTTATTATGATAGTTATTATTTCACTTCATTATATTGATGTTATTATGTACAGTTTTGTATGCTTGTTCTGCCAACGAGGGCCAATTTTCTGTGTTTGTTTGTTTTTGCTGAATATTTAAAACCTTAATCTCAATTTGAATATTTCTAGAAATTACATTTTTATTTCATGAGAAGTTGATTGTGCCTATTGCTTTTCACCACAGTAATGCTTTAGTCTGTCAATTACGTAATGATGTAATGATCAAAATTGGAAGAGGCCAAATAGAAATTTATAAACAAATACATACAAAATGACAGGATTCAAATATCTTTGTAGCAAATCACGAAATATCTAAATTAATATGACAATCCAACTAATAATAAGATTTATAATCATATCAAATTTCAGAGTAAAATATCTCTCTGCATCACCCTGAAATATCAAAACAAATCATATACTGACCACTATGAATACATCTCGATGCATTTTAATGTCTACATACAGATTTAAATCACTGCTAACAATCAATGTACATCTGTATAGTAACAGAAGCACGTCCAGATTTAGACAAAATATCCGTCTGAATGGAGGAGTTAAAAAAAACTCATTCGACTTTACGACGCTCTCCCTCTCTCTTTGAAGAGAGATTCAGTGGAGTCTAACATAGTCTCAGCCAAGCATATTCACACACAAAAAAAAGTGACTGGTCTCCCGCCTAGTCAAGAATAAAGAATTATCAAAAAGAGATCCTATGTATTTCCAATTAAACTGTATCTTAAAAATAACAACAGACTGGTCTCCCGCCTAGTCAAGAATAAAGAACTATAAAAAAGAGATCCTATGTATTTTAAATTAAACTATCTTAAAAATAACAACAGACTGGTCTCCCGCCTAGTCAAGAATAAAGAACTATCAAAAAGAGATCCTATGTATTTTAAATTAAACTGTATCTTAAAAATAACAACAGACTTGTCTCTACCGCCTAGTCAAGAATAAAGAACTATAAAAAAGAGATCCTATGTATTTCCAATTAAACTGTATCTTAAAAATAACAACAGACTGGTCTCCCGCCTAGTCAAGAATAAAGAACTATAAAAAAGAGATCCTATGTATTTTAAATTAAACTATCTTAAAAATAACAACAGACTGGTCTCCCGCCTAGTCAAGAATAAAGAACTATCAAAAAGAGATCCTATGTATTTTAAATTAAACTATCTTAAAAATAACAACAGACTGGTCTCCCGCCTAGTCAAGACTAAAGAATTGTCAAAAAGAGATCCTATGTATTTTAAATTAAACTGTATCTTAAAAATAACAACAGACTGGTCTCCCGCATATTCAACACTAAAGAATTATCACCAAAAAATCCTATGTATTTTAAATTAAACTGTATCTTAAAAATAACAACAGACTGGTCTCCCGCCTAGTCAAGACTAAAGAATCATCAAAAAGAGATCCTATGTATTTTAAATTAAACTGTATCTTTAAAAAAAACAGACTGGTCTCCCGCCTAGTCAAGAATAAAGAATTATCAAAAAGAGATCCTATGTATTTTGAATTAAACTGTATCTTAAAAAAAAAAAAAGACTGGTCTCCCGCCTAGTCAAGAATAAAAAATTATCAAAAAGAGATCCTATGTATTTTAAATTAAACTGTATCTTAAAAAAACAAACAGACTGGTCTCCCGCCTAGTCAAGAATAAAGAATTATCAAAAAGAGATCCTATGTATTTTTAATTAAACTGTATCATAACAACAAAAACAGACTTGTCTCTACCGCCTAGTCAAGACTAAAGAATTATCAAAAAGAGATCCTATGTATTTTAAATTAAACTGTATCTTAAAAAAAAAAAGACTGGTCTCCCGCCT
The DNA here is from genome assembly GCA_035222895.1 of Strongylocentrotus droebachiensis. Lineage (NCBI taxonomy): Eukaryota > Metazoa > Echinodermata > Echinoidea > Camarodonta > Strongylocentrotidae > Strongylocentrotus > Strongylocentrotus droebachiensis. Next base: position 38,210 of record JAVYIG010013385.1, read on the forward strand.
AGTCAAGAATAAAGAATTATCAAAAAGAGATCCTATGTATTTTAAATTAAACTGTATCTTAAAAAAAAAAACAGACTGGTCTCCCGCCTAGTCAAGACTAAAGAATTATCAAAAAGAGATCCTATGTATTTTAAATTAAACTGTATCTTAAAAAAACAAACAGACTGGTCTCCCGCCTAGTCAAGAATAAAGAATTATCAAAAAGAGATCCTATGTATTTTTAATTAAACTGTATCATAAAAAAAAAAAAGACTGGTCTCCCGCCTAGTCAAGAATAAAGAATTATCAAAAAGAAATCCTATGTATTTTAAAAAAAAAAAGACTGGTCTCCCGCCTAGTCAAGAATAAAGAATTATCAAAAAGAGATCCTATGTATTTTGAATTAAACTGTATCTTAAAAATAACAACAGACTGGTCTCCCGCCTAGTCAAGAATAAAGAATTATCAAAAAGAGATCCTATGTATTTTTAATTAAACTGTATCATAAAAAAAAAAAAAGACTGGTCTCCCGCCTAGTCAAGAATAAAGAATTATCAAAAAGAAATCCTATGTATTTTAAATTAAACTGTATCTTAAAAAAAAAAAGACTGGTCTCCCGCCTAGTCAAGAATAAAGAATTATCAAAAAGAGATCCTATGTATTTTTAATTAAACTGTATCATAAAAAAAAAAAAAGACTGGTCTCCCGCCTAGTCAAGAATAAAGAATTATCAAAAAGAAATCCTATGTATTTTAAATTAAACTGTATCTTAAAAAAAAAAAGACTGGTCTCCCGCCTAGTCAAGAATAAAGAATTATCAAAAAGAGATCCTATGTATTTTGAATTAAACTGTATCTTAAAAATAACAACAGACTGGTCTCCCGCCTAGTCAAGAATAAAGAATTATCAAAAAGAGATCCTATGTATTTTTAATTAAACTGTATCATAAAAAAAAAAAAGACTGGTCTCCCGCCTAGTCAAGAATAAAGAATTATCAAAAAGAAATCCTATGTATTTTAAATTAAACTGTATCTTAAAAAAAAAAAGACTGGTCTCCCGCCTAGTCAAGAATAAAGAATTATCAAAAAGAGATCCTATGTATTTTAAATTAAACTGTATCTTAAAAAAAAAAAGACTGGTCTCCCGCCTAGTCAAGAATAAAGAATAATCAAAAAGAGATCCTATGTATTTTAAATTAAACTGTATATTGAAAATAACAAATTTGATGTTTTTTTTCTTCTTCAATGGTGAGTGTTTGGCTAGAAAGTTATCATAAGGGCAAAGAAATACCATTACCATTAGGTGATTCAATGCATCTTAAATAAAAAATAACAAAAACATGTACATATATACGTATGTAAAAATATATATAAACGAAATAAAATAACAATATGAATAATCATGAGATCCATATAATATTATAATATATAACAGATTTTAAATAAATTTTAAAATGTTTATAAATCTACTAATGGCAAGTATTTGGCCTATAGACTCTTAATCAGGGCATGGAGCAGATCTGGCACAGACACTATTAAGTATCTATTGTTAGTGAGAATTATCTATTTATCATCCCAACCCATCTTGCATGTATTAGTTTATAATGCACTCTGTCTACGCCACTGCAAAGAACCACTTTCTTCTTCTTCTTGACTGTTTCTTCCTGACAATTTTGAAGATTATTTTGAAGATCAGTGGTACGGCCATAAAATACTGAAGCCTTGCCTTTGCATGGGTTGGGTAAAGAGCCAATATTTAAATGATCCAACGTACCTTAAATGTACAAGAAATACTAAGCGTAAAGACTACTGTAATTTTCTAATGGCAATACAATAGTATTAGGAATGGTCAACATGGTCAATTGAAATATAAGCTACTGTCGTGGTTTTCATCATCATCATCTTCACCAGCAACACCATTACCTTCCTCAAAAGAACACTTTTCATTACTGCCACAATCATTGATTTTTTAAAACTATTTCTCATTAAACAAAAGAATATGACGAAATCATTCAAGGCGAGTCAAGGGAGGAATGCAATTAACTTAGTCAGATCAATCACAACTCTTCAAAACAAAAGACATAATCGAGTCATGTATCAAATCTCCAATTCATTCAATAGTAAGTATAAAACAACGATGCATCATGCTGAAATTATCAAAGCATAACGCCTGCAAAACAATCGCAAATTAAAAGCATTTGCGATGAACAATGGAGGGTCCTGCTTCGTCGTACTCCTGTTTGCTGATCCACATCTGCTGGAAGGTGGAGAGGGAGGCAAGGATGGATCCTCCGATCCAGACAGAGTACTTCCTCTCAGGGGGAGCGATGATCTTGATCTTCATGGTGCTGGGAGCGAGGGCGGTGATCTCCTTCTGCATGCGGTCAGCGATGCCAGGGTACATGGTGGACCCTCCAGACATGACGGTGTTGGCGTAGAGATCGCGGCGAATGTCGACGTCACACTTCATGATGCTGTTGTAGGTGGTCTCATGGAGTCCAGCAGCCTCCATACCTGTCAGAAAATTAGTTAAAGAAAGTTGACAGAATAAGGCCCAACAAATAAATCATTTTCACCTGTCTGTGGAAAAAGAAGGCACAACAATTTCATGATTAAACATAGAATTCTCATTATTATTCAGGGTTTCTTCAGGCCTACTTGAAAATGCTTTATGGTTGTCAGACGTTTAAAAAAGAGAAATCAAAGAAAAGTAAAGTTCAAGAGGAAAATTATTGTAAGTAGCGACCAAAGTTAATTCACTTAGCAAATAACCAATCACAAGGCATATTCTTCTGTAATTTTATGAAAATAGGTGTCTTACAAATCAAGCTGGTAAGTAATTGTGGACCAACACCAATCCTTTCCCTCATTGAAAAAAGTTCTTTTTAATTTTAGTGACATCCCTTGGGCAGAGGGGCTGCTGTTGCTGCTGAATGTGCATTTAATCCTTACCAACAAAAGCAGGCTGGAAGAGGACCTCTGGGCAGCGGAATCTCTCATTACCGATTGTAATGATCTGACCATCAGGGAGTTCATAGCTCTTCTCTAAGGCAGCCGATGTAGCAGCGGTCACCATCTCTTGCTCAAAGTCTAGGGCGACATAGCAAAGCTTCTCCTTGATGTCACGCACAATCTCACGCTCAGCTGTAAAAGTCATTGTTAATATAATGTTATCTCTACAAATCATAAGCACTCCTCAGCTGGATATTCTATATATTTTTTATAACAATATCAAAGCTATAGTAACGTTTTAATTCTGTTGAAACCATTTTATGACAGAATAGAATCAAATTGACATGATCCTAAGATTCAGGAGTGATTAAATCAGATTTGCCAATTTTTAATGGCATGGGCATCATCACATTTCCAAAAATCTGAATCTCTTCAGCAAAGATCTCTGAAGTCAACTACTTGAGCTGATATCTTCCAATTATAGAAAGCTACACTCCTGAAATAAATAGAGTGAATATGTTCATATCTTCAGTAGACAATCGCAAAGTAAATGACGATGGACATCTGTCCAGACAAACCCTGTTTATAGTGAACATATGGTGACTCATAAGTAGAAAGGCACGCTATGTTTAAGAAGAATCATTACCATAGCTAGTTATAACGGCCTAGATTTCATAGCCTTTTGTTTGTTCATTAACCCCCATTTAGCTAGTGACCATATTTTCCCTTCAGAATGAAGAGGTTAACTCTTTGCGTTCCATTAATCAAGGGACCAACTCTTGATAAAATTGGTGAATGTGTCTTATATAGTTTTGAAGGAAATCACGAATACTACTGACCTAAATTCTAAAAATACCGTCCCCTCCCCCACACTAAGTTTATATATCCATTAGATAGTCAGATGCTTCCTGGTGAGTACGAGAATAACTCCGTATCCCCTGATATTAACATGATTGAGCTAATCTTCATTAATTGTGAGAGCTTCAATGCCCCCTTACCTTACATGTTAGAAACAAATTGCTATTAGTACTACTACTGACCACTTTCGGAGAAGGAGTATCGTCTCTTCGGAAAGATCTTAATTAGACAGTCCTTCACTGTCACACCCCTGCCAGTAACGACTAAAGCAAGAAACTAAACTTCAATGATTCTGATGAGCTTCAATGCCATCATAGTCATACATGATGTTAAAAGGAATTACAAAATAATACTACTACAGTCGAACCTGCTTTAGTGACCACCTGTCTACAAGGAACACATGTTTTGTTTCCCTTGAAAATGGTTTCTCATTGAAACATGTACTTAAGGAACCTGTCTACAAAGACCACTTTTTGTTTTTCCCTTGGGCGGTCGCTGTAGACAGGTTTGACTGTACTACTATTAATCCTACTGAGTACTGACCACTAGTGGAGAACGAGTAGCCCCTCTCGGTCAGGATCTTCATGAGATAGTCGGTCAGATCTCTGCCAGCAAGGTCCAAGCGGAGGATTGCATGGGGTAGAGCGTAGCCCTCATAGATGGGCACAGTATGGGAGACGCCATCCCCAGAGTCCAGCACGATGCCCGTTGTACGACCAGAGGCGTAGAGGGACAGCACTGCCTGGATGCCAACATACATGGCTGGAACATTGAAGGTCTCAAACATAAGCTGGGTAAGGGGTCAAGGTAATGCAGAAGAGAAAATATTAAATCATAATTTACTAAAGTCTTATGTCGAGTTCTCTTAATTGCATTGTATATCATCCCAAACGTCTCTAGTGTAGATCAAATTTCTGTTTTTTGTAAGTGAGATTTTTTTCCAAGTTCCACTTCTACATACAGCTGCACTTGCAATATGCTTTAAACATTCTAGAGGCAAATGATAACGGTCTAATATGCATTGGTTAAAGTTTTAAAAAATCTTTTATTACAGCTAGATCTTAGATCTGTCTGTTGTGTAACAATCACTCAATACAATAATGATAAGATTCTACTGAAAAATTTGTAAATTTTATCAAGTTACATTTAAATTCAAAAGTCAAGAAGTCAATAATAATATCAAGTAGCTTTAGGTCTGCCAAAGTACCCAAAACGTTATTTTTCTCACCTGTGTCATTTTTTCCCTATTCGCCTTGGGGTTGAGGGGTGCTTCAGTCAGGAGGACGGGGTGCTCCTCTGGGGCAACACGCAGTTCATTATAGAAGGTGTGATGCCAGACCTTCTCCATATCATCCCAATTGGTAATGATGCCATGCTCGATGGGGTACTTAAGGGTGAGGATACCTCTCTTGCTCTGGGCCTCGTCTCCGACGTAACTGTCCTTCTGCCCCATACCAACCATCACTCCCTGAAAATGTTTATACAAATTGATAACATTTTTACATTTGGTTTGCTTAGAAAGATCTTTGCGTAGACGAGATCTACACTGATTGGCATATATAAGTTAAATCAGTGTAGATCTCGACTAACCTATCTTTGAAAAAACAGACCTAGATCTAGCTTGAAATCTAAATGAACTTGCATGTTAGATTGCTGCGCATGATATTTGAAGTAGACAGCAAATTCACATTTGAAATATAGATTCTAGACCTAGACTAATTAAACTGGTAGTGCTGATCAATTCAGAAATATTGACTTAATGAATTTTGTAAGTCTAACGAATTTGTTTAGAAGTTAAGACCTAGAATTGATGTTGTATCTTGCACATTGGAATGAGAGTACTTAATTACAACAACAACAACAACAATCAGATATTTCAAACTCTTGTCTAGGTCTAGATTATGATGTTGGGACTAAAACAGAAAAACAAAACAAACACCTCCCCACCCCCCCCCCCTCGCACACAAAAATAATCTTATTATTTTTAACAGGAAAAAAGAAAAACAATTGACCGATTCTGAACGTTAGTACTAAACTGCTAGTTAGTAGAATACAGTTGAAACAGCAGAATCTAGCCTTCATCTAGTGCTAGACTAGTACTAGTAGTAGTAGTAGTGCCTACTGGCACTACTTGTCGACTATCTCCACACACATGCACAGCCAGGAAACATTTTTTTTTTTAAATGGAAAGTTCTTTTAAAAGTAACACAAGTAGACCTAGTATCTATAAATGCGAGCAAGCGTAGCTAGCGAATTCTAGGGAAAATTATAGAAAAAGGGGCGCTAACTTCTAAGTTGCCTTGAATGAGGGTGCATGTTAGGCCATGTAAAATTGATTACATGTTGATCGTCCGGATTTTTTGAAAAAGAGGAGGGTGTACCATGTTATTTGATATTTGATATTTCAAAATGGCCGCTCAAAATGGCCGCTCGGTACATTTTCCCTAACAGTCGAGGCTATTTTTTTTCAAGATGGCCGCCGACAATTTTTTTTTTTTTTAAATCAGAAATAGAGCCATTTTAGCAGTGTTTTTCATGTTTTTTTTCTTTCAAAAAAAAAAAAAAAAAAAAAATAACAAAATAACAAATAACAAAAAATAGGAGGCGGCCCCCAAAAAGGAAGCGGGCGGGGACGATCAACATGAAATCAATTTTACATGGCCTTATGGAGAAAGGAAGAGTAGACTCTAGGCACTTATCAAAAGTGAAAAGGACAGTTATTAGAAAAGAAAAGGGGCTCTTTTCCTCTGTAAAAAGGGGCACTTTAGCTTTAGGTGTAGGCCTACCTAAAAAAGTAGTGGGCAAAGACAAATCCCCCCCCCCCTCAAGAGGCAACTAACAGAGGTGAAAAGGGGAAATCTTTTGAATGAAAAGGGCACCTATAGGAATTTTAATAGGGGCAGTTATCAGATGTTAAAGGGGCATTTTAAAAAGGGGGAGGGGCTCATATAAAAAAGGGGCAGGGGCTTATATAAAAAAAGGAAAAGGGGGCACTTGTCCGAAGGAAATATGGTACTTAATATTAGAAAGGCAAATGGGCACGTGTCATAATAAAAGAGGCACTTATCAGAGGTTAAAGTGGCATTTAAGAGAAAGAGAAGAGAAAAATTGCACTTATTAAAAAGGAAAAGGGGCACGAGTCAAAGTTAAAAAATGGCAAAAATATCAGACATGAAAATCTTGCACCTTAAAAGAGGTACTCATCTGTTATCAGAAATGAAAAGAGAGGAAAAGGACAATTATTAGAAAAGAAAAAGGGCTCTTGTCCTCTGTAAAAAGGGGCACTTTAGCTTTAGGTGTAGGCCTACCTAAAAAAGTAGTGGGCAAAGACAAATCCCCCCCCCCCCCCTCCCCCACTAGTAGGAGTGCTCCCTCTGGCATAATTCTTCTTCAATACTGACGATTCTTGCAGATGTCGTAGATCTATAGAGTCTAGACTAGGTTAGGTACTACTAGGTCTAGGTCTACTGTAGACTGACTTTACTCGGCCCGATTAGGGTGTGCAGGTGGACCTCTTCTTAAAGTGCAAGGTAGTGACTCTCCTGTAGAGTCTACACGGGTGCTCCATTTTTAACGTCCTAAGCCTACAGACTTACAGTCAAGAGACAAGACTCCTAAGAGAGTCCTACTAGACTCTACTGTAATGTAGACTAGACCTACTAGAATCTATCCGAGTTGGCAAAAGTGATAGAAAAAAATCCCGGAAAATCATGTCATTTCAGCAACATTTGTAAATCATTGGTATCGAATTAGATCTAAACCACGTTTGAATTTTATTTTGGTCAACTACCCCACCGCCTCCGCCTCCGCCCCCCCCCCCCCCCCCCCCCCCCCCCCATCAGTACGCCAGGCAGTGGCCTAGCCTTTTAGGCTTAAATTAGGGTTTAGTATCGAGTAGGCCTATAGTACTAGCGCTAGCCGTCACACGGTGATGGCAGGGAATTGCCGCGCTGGATAAAAAAAAAGGGTTGACATCCTCTCAGTTGAGTTTGGACTCTGAAGTTTACAGAGAGCTAGATCTAGACCCTAGACTCTATAGATTTGTCTAGTTTAGTTAGATCTAGATCTTAGTTAGTCTACTCGAACTAGCCCTCATCTATCTCGTGCAATTCAAATTCTTTCAACTTCCAAATTGTTTCTTTCTTCTTCTATTTTTACCTGATGGCGTGGTTTGCCAACGATGGAAGGAAACACAGCTCTCGGCGCATCATCTCCTGCGAATCCTGCTTTACACATTCCAGAGCCATTATCAACAACAAGGGCGGCAACTTCTTCGTCGTACATGTTGATGAATTTTTCTTGGTTAGCGGTGAAGCGTTGACGGTGTAGAAACTCGAATTATTATCAAATTTAAACGTTTACTGAGCGGGTCTAGGGTTTGATTTAGAATACACACGTGCAATTAATTAATGCACGCTTTTAATTTTAAAACTGCGCGCGCTCTAGCTATAGCACACGCGCCACATAAATGCGCGCACTGCAAGGTCATCTCATTATGATGTGGGGATTCTGTATTTTATATATTTATTTTTATTTTTATTTTCTCTAGTTTTCATTTATTCAACGATGTCTAAATTGTTAACATTCCACCTGATAATGTTCTATGATCCTTTTCCAATTAGCAAGACAATGATTTCGTATAAACTTTTAATCGGTATTATTCCCTTCAATCTATTCAACCCCTGTCACATTACAAAAATGGAGTGACTTATGGGTGGTGCCATTGGGATGGTGCTGTCAATGCACTGACAAAGCATGACCAAATAAGGACACGCAGTGAAGCAAGATCATAAAGCTGCCGTATATTGAGCCGTCGTATTGGTCAAAAGTTAGTTATCATGAATATTCAGTACTTTCTTTGTAATTCACGTGCCGGGGAGATGACCCCGCCCATTGTAACTCTGTCTGACACGTATGTAACTAGCAGCCACCTAATTGGTCAAAAGTTATTATACATATTCAGTACTTTCTTTGCAATGCGTGCCGGCGAGATGACCCCGCCCATTGTAACTCCAAAGAATAAGGATGAAGTCATAAAAGTCGGGATAGAAGAGCATATTATGATAAATGTTTATCAGTACAATAGATCTGCAAAATTTGCCTTGGCGTGGATCCAAGCTTTGTAAAAGAGCCTCGTGGGGCGCGACATTTTTAAAAATAAAGCAACGATTTTTGTTTTACTATCAAAACAGAAGAAACAACAACAAAATGTTTTTGATTTGATTTGATTTGATTCATTGGTTTCTGCATTTTTGTTTTCATCATACATTTTCATGAACATAATATGGTTTGATACAATAGTTTAAGTGTATATAATTTTATTCAGATAATAAACGAAATTAAACAAATATATTGAACGCATAATTTACATATATTAGATGCAGGAGGGTTAAAGAAATAAGCAAAATAGCTTGACGTGCCCGCAGCCCTCAACTTACATACAACAATTAAAAAAGAAGAAAAAAAAAAAGAGTGACTTGCAGAGAAGACAAGGAAAGGGGAGAGAAGGAGCGTTGGTAATATTCTCATACATCTGCTGATTGAATGCAGGTTCATGCATGAATGGATCAACGATGCTAGGTCATGGACGATTACACATCATTGTTAAATATATTCAGTCAATGTACACACGACCATGAATACAGTAGAATTACACACGACAGGATCAATCAAAATCAAAATAAATAAACAAAACAACAACACCAACAACAATCTATGAGGAATTATCGGTGTCTTACCACTCCAAATTATTCCATGACAAGCGAAAAAAAGTATTACCA